>JBAMNC010001859.1:190000-460000 GCA_037902135.1 Cetoscarus ocellatus
CAGCTTGTTGATTTCACTCATTTGTTAATGATGTACAAATAAAAACCAAACTCCTCACAGGTTAAAGTCCAGCCTTGGTCCTTTCTTCATCTTCATCCTCATCTTCCTCACCCATGCACAGACCTCATGCTGATGTTCAGCGACCTCATGCTGGCTCCTGATTGGCTGATGTTTGTTTCTTCTTCTTCAGGCTGAGAAGCTGTTCAAGGCGTCCATGAGCTTCATGCTGTCAGGGGGAACTCCTCAGGTCAGTGTGTGTGTTCACCTGTGAGTGTTCTCAGTCAGCTGTTTCTCACTTCCTGTTTGATTCCAGGACGACAATGCCGTCATCGAGATGTCGCTGAAGCTCGCCACCATCTACGCCGAGCAGAACAGGTGAGACAAAATGCTCACCTGAAGGTCCACAGGCTGAGAGAACTCATTCCTCACCTGAGGGTCCACAGGGAGAAGAAGTGAGCTCAGCTGTTGGTCACTGAGGTCTTTGGGGTCTGCTGGGCGGAGCTTAACCCTGCAGGCTGCTGATTGGTCACAAAGTCACCTCCTCCTCAAAGGTCATAGTATCATCTTGCTCGGGGTCCTGCTGAGATCATAGACATTGAATCAGGAGGATCCAGCTGCGTGCTCTCCCTGTGCGTGAGTTGTTATTCCTCACATTCAGATGTTCTGGTTTCAGGGACCTCAGTGAGTCAGTCGAAGTCGTTCCGCCTCGGCGTGGTCCCTCAGTCTGTGAGGGGGCGGAGCTTAAGCTTAGCTGATGTGACACGTGCAGCATGCCGGCGTCCCAAAGGCTTCTCTGTGATCAAACAGCTGATGCCACATGACCCGAGTCCTTTATTTGACACTCTGTGGTGTGACCTTTGATCCCTGTGTGATTGTGTGTGTGAGGGCGGAGCTTGCTGAGCACGGGTTCAGGTTCTGTACGGAGTCCCTGGAGGCCAAACTTCAGAAGCAGAAGGAGGTCCCTGCAGAGCAGCAGACAGGTGAGGCCTCTGTCCCAATAATACAGATTTTTTATTATCAGAACTTTATTTACATTTATTCAAACTTTACTTCAGTGTATTTAAACCTGATTTAAATTAATACAGTCTATTTAAATGTATTTTAATCTGTTTAAATTGATCCAAACTTTACTTCAGTGTATTTAAACCAGGCTGGTTTGGTGGAGTAGTAATCAGCCAGGCAAATCCCTTATCTGCCGGCCCGGGTTCAAATGCAGCCTGTGGCCAGCCTACTCCCTCTCACCTCGTTCACCTGCCTGTCCACTGTCTCTCTCTCTCCAGACAATAAAGACCTAAAATGCCCCAAAAAATCTTTGAAAAAATGTAAACTGTATATAAATAAATATAGTCTCTATTTAAACTTGATTTAAAGTTATTTAAATTAATATAATCTCTTTTAAGTTCTTATAATCTATCTTTGTATTTATTCAAATTTTATTTAAATTTATAAGACCTTTATTTAAGCTTATTTAAATATTAAAATTTATTTCAATCGATGTAAAATTTTTCCTAACATCATGTTATTTATTGAAACTTGATTTAAACTTTGTTAAAATTAATATAATCTCTCTTAAAATAAACTTAAACTTTATTTAAGAGTTATGGAAGCTTTATTTAAACACAAAAAAAGATTAATCTGAAATGTGAAGCAGAAAAGAAAGGAACCGAGCGTGTCTAGAAACTCAGAAGAGGGTTCTGGGTTCCTGGGTTGTAGACTCTGTTTGTGATGAGCATGGTCCCCAGATTTTAATCTGTAATCTGAAATAATCCAACACGTCTGATGTTAGTAAGGACTTCAAAGATGGCCGCAGACCCACGGCGAGCGTTTCTTCAGGTTTTTAATAATCAATAATGCACAGACCGACAGGTCCATCTGTGAAGTTCTTCATGATGTTTGGTTCTGGTCCACAGAGGAGCAGGAGGTCCTGAGGAGGGAGACCCGCCTCCTGCTCGGACTTTGTCTGGACTCACGGGCTCGATACCGAGCGTCCACCATGCGTCTGAAGCTGGCCCAGCAGGACTACCAGAACGCCCTCAACATCTGCCGCCAGGAGCAGGGGGACACACACCCACAGGTGGGACAACACTGGGGACACCAGAGACACTGGAGACACTTGGGGACGCATACATGAACAGTTGGTTCACCGGGACATGAGGGACACTAGGTTCTGTGGGTTAATAGGGACATGAGATGGGACCTGAAGAGCAGGGCAGGTTCTGGGGACATGAGGGACACTGGGTGGACAGTGGATTAATGGACATGGGGACGTGGTGATGTAGTGAATGTCCTGGACAGACCCTGATGTCCTCTCTGTACGTCTCCCTCAGACTCTGGTGCTCATGAGCGACCTGGCCACCATCATGGATCTGCAGGGTAACCATGACGACGCCCTGGTCCTGATCCAGCAGGCCGTGGACCTGAGCCGGTCTGCGGGACACTCGGACCAGCACGTGCTCCTGGGAAACATGGCGGGCATCCTGCTGCACAAAGGTTAGAGGTCAAACCAGTCCCATAGGTTCTGGTGTAACGTCCATACTCAGGATCCTGATCCAAGAACCTTGGATCCGGATCAGGGGTTTAAACCAGGTTTTAGATTAAAGGTGAACCTCAAACATCTGTGATCCTGACCTCCATCCTGAATCAGGAGAATCTTTAGACCACCTCCCATCAGAACTGTCCCTCAGCTGCTCAACCTGATGAGGGTCTCTGTTCTGATCCAGTCTCTGTTCTTTCCCTGGTCCAGGTCAGCTGGAGGACTCGGTGCGGTGCTACAGGGAGGCTCTGAGTCTGGCACGGGAGGCTGGAGACCAGGAGGCCGTGGACATGATCCAGGAGGGCCTGCAGGAGGTGAAGAAGAGGAGGACAGAGGAGAGGAAGGAGGAGCAGGCTGCTCAGCAGGAGTGATGGTGGAGGTGTCCAGGAGACCTCAGAGACCAGACCCCATCAGTCTGACCCTGGACCATCAGACCCTCCTCATACACCATGAAGACCCTGCAGACCCGGACTTTTATGTGACTGCGTCTTTGACGTGGACAGGAAGTGGAGGAGTCCGCTGACGCATTCATAGATTTAGTCAAATGTTTGATTTACCATAACAATGAAAGGAAGACTTGACCCCCATCAGAGGGTTTGAGTCCATGAGCAGGTCCAGACAGACAGATGGACTTAAATCATTGAAATACTGAACCATGAAGACCACATCACAGCTTCAGCAGGACGAGGCAACCAGTCGTCATCTGGAAAATTCTGGGGCCCTGGTCTCTCCTCTGGACTGGCCCCTCCTCTGGACTGGCCCCTCCTCTGGACTGGACCCTCCTCTGGACTGGCCCTTCCTCTGGACTGGTCCCTCCTCTGGACCTGCCCCTCCTCTGGACTGGCCCTTCCTCTGGACTGGCCCCTCTGGACTGGCCCCTCCTCTGGACTGGTCCCACCTTTCGACTGGTCCCTCCTCTGGACTGGCCCCTCCTCTGGACTGGCCCCTCCTCTGCACTGGCCCCTCCTCTGGACTGGCCCCTCTGGACTGGCCCCTCCTCTGGACTGGCACCTCCTCTGGACTGGCCCCTCCTCTGGACTGGCCCCTCCTCTGCACTGGCCCCTCTGGACTGGCCCCTCCTCTGGACTGGCCCCTCCTCTGCACTGGCCCCTCTGGACTGGCCCCTCCTCTGCACTGGTCCCTCTTCTGGACAGGAAGTGGAGGAGTCCGCTGACGCATTCATAGATTTAGTCAAATGTTTGATTTACCATAACAATGAAAGGAAGACTTGACCCCCATCAGAGGGTTTGAGTCCATGAGCAGGTCCAGACAGACAGATGGACTTAAATCATTGAAATACTGAACCATGAAGACCACATCACAGCTTCAGCAGGACGAGGCAACCAGTCGTCATCTGGAAAATTCTGGGGCCCTGGTCTCTCCTCTGGACTGGCCCCTCCTCTGGACTGGCCCCTCCTCTGGACTGGTCCCTCCTCTGGACTGGCCCTTCCTCTGGACTGGTCCCTCCTCTGGACCTGCCCCTCCTCTGGACTGGCCCCTTCCTCTGCACTGGGCCCCTCTGGACTGGCCCCTCCTCTGGACTGGCCCCACTCCTCTGCACTGGCCCCTCTGGACCCTGGCCCCTCCTCTGCACTGGTCCCTCTTCTGCACTGGCCCCCTGCTCTGCACTGGCCCCTCTTGACCTGGCCCCTCCATCTGGACTGGCCCCATCTTCTGGACTGGTCCCTCATCTGGGCTGGCCCTCCTCTGGACTAGGGCCCCTCTAGGACTGGTCCCTTCTTCTGGACTGGTCCCTCTTCTGGTACTGGTCCCTCTCTGGACTGGTCCCTCTGGACTGGTCTCGTCATCTGGACCGGCCCCTCTTCTGGACTGGGCCCCTCTCTGGATTTGCCCCCTCCTCTGGACTGTCCCCAATCCTCTGGACTGGCCCCTCCTCTGGACTGGGCCCTCTGGACTGGTCCCTCTGGACTGGTCCCTCCTCTGACTGGCCCCCTCCTCTGGACTGGTCCCTCCATTGACTGGCCCTCCTCCGGACTGGTCCCTCTGCTGACCTTGCCCCTCTCTGGACCTGGCCCCTCCTCTGGACTGGTCCCTCCTCTGGACTGGCCCTTCCTCTGGACTGGCCCTTCCTCTGGACTGGCCCTTCCTCTGGACTGGTCCCTCCTCTGGACCTGCCCCTCCTCTGGACTGGCCCCTCCTCTGGACTGGCCCCTCTGGACTGGCCCCTCCTCTGGACTGGTCCCACCTTTCGACTGGTCCCTCCTCTGGACTGGCCCTTCCTCTGGACTGGCCCCTCCTCTGCACTGGCCCCTCCTCTGGACTGGCCCCTCTGGACTGGCCCCTCCTCTGGACTGGCCCCACCTCTGGACTGGCATCTCCTCTGGACTGGCCCCTCCTCTGGACCGGCCCCTCCTCTGCACTGGCCCCTCTGGACTGGCCCCTCCTCTGGACTGGCCCCTCCTCTGGACTGGCCCCTCCTCTGCACTTGCCCCTCTGGACTGGCCCCTCCTCTGCAGTTGGTCCCTCTTCTGCACTGGCCCCTGCTCTGCACTGGCCCCTCTTGACTGGCTCCTCCTCTGGACTGGCCCCTCTTCTGGACTGGTCCCTCATCTGGGCTGGCCCCTCCTCTGGACTGGCCCCTCTGGACTGGCCCCTCTGGACTGGTCCCTCTTCTGGACTGGTCCCTCCGGACTGGTCCTTCATCTGGACCGGCCCCTCTTCTGGACTGGCCCCTCCTCTGGATTTGCCCCTCCTCTGGACTGGCCCCTCCTCTGGACTGGCCCCTCTGGACTGGTCCCTCTGGACTGGCCCCTCCTCTGGACTGGCCCCTCCTCTGGACTGGTCCCTCCTCTAGACTGGCCCCTCCTCCGGACTGGTCCCTCTTCTGGACTGGTCCCTCTGGACCTGCCCCTCCTCTGGACTGGCCCCTCCTCTGGACTGGTCCCTCCTCTGGACTGGTTCCTCTGGACTTGCACCTCCTCTGGACTGGCCCCTCTGGACTGGTCTTCCTCTGGACTGGTCCCTCTGGACTTGCCCCTCCTCTGGACTGGCCCCTCTGGACTGGTCCCTCTGGACTGGTCCCTCCTCTGGACTGGTTCCTCTGGACTTGCACCTCCTCTGGACTGGCCCCTCTGGACTGGTCTTCCTCTGGACTGGTCCCTCTGGACCTGCCCCTCCTCTGGACTGGTCCCTCCTCTGGACTGGTTCCTCTGGACTGGCCCCTCTGGACTGGTCTTCCTCTGGACTGGTCCCTCTGGATTTGCCCCTCCTCTGGACTTGCCCCTCCTCTGGACTGGCCCCTCTGGACTGGTCCCTCTGGACTGGGCCCTCCTCTGGACTGGTCCCTCATCTGGACTGGCCCCTCCTCTGGACTGGCCCCTCCTCCGGACTGGTCCCTCTTCTAGACTGGTCCCTCTGGACCTGCCCCTCCTCTGGACTGGCCCCTCCTCTGGACTGGTCCCTCTGGACTTGCCCCTCCTCTGGACTGGCCCCTCTGGACTAGCCCCTCCTCTGGACTGGTCCCTCCTCTGGACTGGTCCCTCTAGACTTGCCCCTCCTCTGGACTTGCCCCTCCTCTGGACTGGCCCCTCTGGACTGGCCCCTCCTCTTGACTGGCCTCTCTGGACTTGTCCCTCCTCTGGACTGGCCCCTCTGGACTGGTCCCTCCGGTGCACCACCTTCAGACTCAGAGCTGCTGACCTGAGGGGGCTGGACCCTTGAGCTGCGTCACAGTCTTCTTGAGGCTTCGTGCTGCTCCAGCTGGGATCAGTCCGTCTTCGTTCATCAGTCAACCTCCAGCCTCTAATGTGGGACACATTCCCATTCATTTTTGGGCCAAATAAAAGTGGACCGTGGGCCACAGTTAGACCCTGGGCCGTAGTTTTGGCCCTCTCCGTTTCCTGACACGGTGCTGGTGTTTCTGCAGACCAGGTCCAGGTTTTGAGTCTCAGGTCTGTCTTCGTCTGGTACGGCGGTTTGAAGAAGACTCGCCGTGACGACTACTGTTGATGTTTTTGACTCGCTCTGATGGGTCGGTGATCTCAGCTCTTCATTGGTCCACACAGCTGTCAGTCATGTCATCACCTGTACAACACTGAGTTAAATCACCTGGTCAGCAGGGGGAGCTCTTCAGTTAAAAACCACTGAGCGTGTTCACTGTGAAGATGTTTAGGAATAAAGAGCTGCAATAAAATGATTTAATCCTCTTTGTTTTCTCTCTCTGATTTAACCCTCATGTCCTCTCACATCAGAGTTTATTTATTATTTATTATTCTGACCACACAGGAGGGATATTAATGAAGCCAAACTGAAGCTTTGATTCTACAGTCGGCTGAAAAAAAACATGACTTTAAATAAACTGAAGAAAACTAAAGGGAGCACCGTTTTCTGAATTTCATGTGATTTTTGTAATCATCTTATTCTCAAAAGTGTGACCAAAGCAGTTTAAAAAGTTTGCAGGACTTTGAAATTTGACAAAATTTTAAAAAATCTTTGAATAATTTTTAGTGGGCCACAGGTCAGATCTGAACCAGAGCTTTGGGCTCTAAAATCCTGATGGAGTAGAAACCTGAAAACTGATCAGGAGTGTCTAAACCTCTGAATCCTCTGACCTCCACAGGGCTGTGTGACAGCCTCCCAGACTGGACTGTGTGTGTCTCTGTGTGTGTGTGGTTAATCCAGTGTTTGTGCAGACTCCTGTTTGTGTTGCCTGCTCTTTGTTAACAGTCATCACTAGGCTTTTATTCTGAAATGTTCAGTAAACATAACAGGAAGTTCACCTGCGTCAGCCTCTGTGGGAACCTGCACACGGAAAACAGACCGGGGGGATTTAATGGAGGATAATTAAGCTGTTGAAGTGTCAGCATGTTCTCAGCCCGAGTGTTCTTCATGATGTTTCCTGACCTTCATATTCACTGACAGATGGATGTCTCAACACTGGAGATAAGAACAGAAATCAGAGATCAGATCTGCCAGTGAAGCCAGCTGAGGGTCCTGCTCTAGACTCCACATCTCATCTCTGCTCATCAGAGTTCAATTTGTCTCATTTTGTCGGCAGATGTTTAAATTGTTTTGTGCAGTCAGGCTTCCTTTTTGTTTTTGTTTTCTGTAACATGGCAGCGCAGCAGGTCGTGCATCTGCTCACGGCAAGAAGGTTGCTGGTTGAATCCTGGTGTTGGTCCGGGCCTTTCATGTTCTCTCCGTGCACCCATGGGTTCTCTCTGGGCACTCCTGCTTCCTCCCACAGACCAATAACATGCTTGGTGGAGACACTTCTCCAGTGTGGGGGTCACTGCCCCGAGTGCCCCGATGACCACAGGCACTCCTGTTGCCTTCACCTTCCAGGCTTTCTCTAGCTCTTCTTTGAGCCCTTGGTATTTCTCTAGTTTCTCGTGTTCCTTTTTCCTGATGTTGCTGTCACTTGGGATGGCTACATCAATCACAGCGGCTTTCCTCTGCTGCTTATCCATGATTACAATGTCCGGTTGGTTGGCCATTACCATTTTGTCGGTCTGTATCTGGAAGTCCCACAGGATCTTGGCTCGGTCATTCTCAGTCACCTTGGGAGGTGCTTCCCATTTTGACCTTGGGGTCTCCAGTCCATATTCTGCACAGATGTTCCTGTACACTATACCGGCTTCTTGGTTATGGCGTTCCATGTATGCTTTTCCTGCCAGCATCTTACACCCTGCTGTTAGGTGCTGGACTGTTTCAGGGCTCTCTTTGCACAGCCTGCACCTGGGATCTTGCCTGGTGTGGTAGATCCGGGCCTCTATTGCTCTGGTGCTCAAGGCCTGTTCCTGTGCAGCCATGATTAGTGCCTCTGTGCTGTCCTTCAGTCCAGCCCTCTCTAGCCATTGGTAGGATTTGTTCATATCAGCCACTTCAGCTATCTGTCGGTGGTACATCCCATGATGGTTCCTCTAGTTCCTCCTGAGACACTCACTAAGCGCTTGATCTCTTGGGGCCATCTTCCTGACGTAGTCATGGAGCTTGGATGTTTCATCTTGGATAGTGGCTCTGATGCTCACTAACCCTCTGCCTCCTTCATTGCGCTTAGTGTATAGCCTCTGGATACTGGACTTGGGGTGAAACCCCCTGTGCATGGTGAGCAATTTCCAAGTTCTAACATATATATATATATATATATATATATATATATATATATATATATATATATATATATATATATATATATATATATATATGTATATATGTGTGTATATATATATATATGTATATATGTGTGTATATATATATATATATATATGTATATATATATGTATATATATATATATATATATATATATATATATATATATACACACACACATATATGTATGTATGTATATAAATACACACACACACACACAGATATATATGTATATATTGAGATATCGAATCAAATTGAATCATTAAATTAATAAATCAAATTGAATTGTGGGACTGGTGGACATGCACAGCTCTGATGTACATGTTTCTATAAGAGCACATCAGTGAGACAGGGTAAATGGTGATTTGTGAGTTTGATGGAAATCCCCCCAGTGTTTTCAAAATATCGTATAAACAAGCAAATGTTGGCCACCAGACTCCATGACCTTGAGCTCCTTCCTGAGTCCTGCTGGATTTGTGGTCTAAGTCTACAAAAAGCCCCCTGAAGACCTGTTGATCAAGACTTTGATCTCTGTGGATGGAGACCAACTCCTCGGTCCCTCTGTCTCAGACATTAAAACTGTCTCACTGAGCCGGTCCAAAAGATCAGATCGCAGGGAAGAGATGAACTTCCCATCATCACAAAATATGAATAGAATCCCCCCCCCCCCCCCCCCCCCCCCCCCCCCACACACACACACACACACACACACACACGCACACACACACCCACCCAAACATGTAATTGTTGCTCATGTAAACACATTCAGGGTAATCTGAGTCTGGATAATGACTGTTATGCTAGCGAGCTAATCAACCAAACACACACACACTAACACACACCCACTAACACACACACATTTCGTAGTTTTGGTATAAAAGCAGCTGAAGGCGACTCCTGTGCTCCTGTTGGACGACGACGACCAACCAGGTACGACCACACACCGAGCTCACCTAGCTTAGCATGTTAGCGATGGAGATGGTCTGGTGTGACCTCTGAGCTGACCTCAGCTGAGCAGAAGCTCACCTCAGGTGGACAAACGTCTGTGTTGATATTTTAGTTTCATCTTAAGTCAAAGTGATCGATCAGCTGAGAGATCTGAACCAGACCAGCATCTGCTGTGACCCCTCACCTTCAGACCAGCTCCAGATCTTCTAGGTCCTCTCTCATGGGTCCTGAAGGACCTCTGCAGGTAGGTTGTCCCAAACATCTTGGAGATCTAAGCTCAGGTCTTGTGTGGATGAAGTCTGGATCAGGTCCTTCAGTCTCTTCATGTGATCCAGACTCACTCCATGATGTTGAGATCAGGACTCCTTGGGGCCACACCATCACTTCCAGGACTCCAGGTTCTCCTGAAGATGGTTCTTAATGACCTTGGCTGGATGTCCTGTTGCAGAAAAAATCTGGACCAATCAGACGCCTTCCTGATGGTCCTGCAAGATGGATCAGTATCTCCCTTAATCCAGACCAGATCCACATCTCCATCTGCAGAGATGCAGCCCCAAACCTGCATGGACCTCCACCAAGCTTCACCGTCCTGCTCTGCAGACCTTCAGAGGACAAACAGAAGTTTCAGAGCTGGACTCATCAGTCCAGAGACCTGCTGAACTTCTGCTCCTCAGTTCCTCTGTTTTCATGCAGACTTCAGTCTTCTGGTCTTGTTTCCTCGACTTTTGAAGACCTCCTCTGATCAGCAGATGGTGGGCCTGGGTCAGTTCTGAGCTGATGGTTCTGTTGGACATCTCCTGATGTTGAAGGCAAGTCTGAGGTCCTCTGAGTTTGATCAGATACTGAGAGGGGAAGTCTTCTCTGAGCTCTTCTTGGTTTCAGCATCATGGTCATTTGGACTCAGGACATCTGGTCCAGAAGGTGCCCGGTTCTTCTTCGCATGGAGTGACTGAGGAGGTGACACCGTGAGCGGCATAGCAGCTCTGGAGACCTGGTGTGATCACGTAGCCCATCATGGAGCTGGTTCCTGTTTCTGGTCTTGGATCAAAGTGAACAGAAACCTGACCTGATGGTGCATTGTGGGTAACAGTGTGTGAGGGAGACTGGTCTGGACTAGTCTGACATCCTGGTCTTCATGGCTCCCTGCAGACCCCCAAAGACCCCCTGACAGACCCTCACAGACCCTCACAGGCTCTTCCATGGTTTCTTTGTTTCTGAAGGTCTTCAGGACTTCAACAAAAACCTGACCCCGGTCTTTGTAAAGCCGGCCTTCATGTCGACCAACAGTTGCTTCAGTGTTTCTAAGATGGCGGGCGCTGGTTGCGGATTGGCTGGTGTGCTGGACTCTGGTCTCTGCAGACCCTGATGGATGGTTGAACCAGACCGTATCAAACTGCACCGGGCCAAACCGGACCACTCAGAGGAAACACACCTTTAATGTGTGCAGGGGGGGAGCCAGGGGGCGGGACTTCGGGTGACTGATAGTGTGGTTGCCATGGTGACCTCCAGCTGATCAAACTTGTCCCCGTTCTTTCTTTCTCTCTCCTTCCTCTCTCCTTCCTGTTGTTCTCCCCCTCCTTTCTTCCTCCAGCTCCCCCCTCTCCCCCTCGTCCCCTTTTACCCCGCTCTCCCCCTTTTCTCTCTCTCCCTCGGTTGGTCTCAGTCTTTGCATTATAATTTCTCTCTTTCAGAGCTGGGAGGACGCTGAGGTAGGCTCCAACTCTCCTCCTGTTCCTCTCACACTCACACTCTGAATGTTTTTCTGAGTCAGGACGCTTCTCTCTGCTCAGACTTTTCTTCAGATCAATAAATCAAATTAAAATAATCACTTTACTTTCGAAGGCTGCGCAGCTCTTAAAACAGGAAGTCAAAAAAGACAAAGAAAATGAAAGAGCAGCACGATGAGACGATATGGACACCGACTGCTGAGGACATCAGAGGACGCTTTGGGACCAACATGAAGACAGCCATGGACATACTGTCAACACCTGCAAGCCAACTTTGGATCAACCTACTGACAGACAGAGGGGATGAGGGGGGTGGGGCCTAAGGCTGTCTGACCAATAGAGGGCTTGTATCCACATCAGTCATGTCCCTTACTATGCAGAACAAGCCCCCCGCCCCCCACAGAGAGATCCTTTAGAGACAGTCAGGATTCAGACAGAAGCTGATGGACTGGACAGATTATTATACAGGGTTTAGGCTGGAGGAGGGTTGTTATGGACAGATGGATGGATGGATGAATGATTGGATGGCTGGATGGATGATGGCTGAATCAAAGAGAATGCAGGTGAAGGTGCGTCTCATTGTTTCGCTGATCCTCTCTCTCTCTCCTCTTACAGGACTCATCGAAACAACACACCCCGTGCGGCCCTCTGACCTTTGACCCCTGACTGAGCCATGAGTCTTCATCAGAACTCGGTGGGTCCTGGTGACACCCTCGGTCTGTCCTCTGTGAGTCCAAACATCATCATCCTCACGTTCTCTAATGTCTCTGATGCTGCTGCTATGGTAACAGGAGGCTGTGATGTCATATCCTGTGTCAAATGTGAACTTCAGCCTCTCAAACCGCCGTCTGCATCCAACCAACAAATACAGTATTCAGCACGGACTCTTCCTTTAGTGTCCTATCAGGCTCACAGGGTTAGGGTGCAGCATCTTCAGTCTGAGTATTTCATACCTGTAAATGCTCTCAGGTGAGTGAGTTTCTGGATGATCTGTCCGGGACATGAACGACACGGATACAGGCCATCACTGTGTCGCCTCTTCCTGTCCTCTCTGTCTGTGGTTAGGTTGATCCAAAGTTAGGTTGAAGGTGTTTACTGTGTAACTGTGTCTGTGGATCTTCTTCTTCAGTGATTTAAAGCCTCCTCTGCTGTCAATCAGCTGAGGTCACATGACTCTTCCTCCCACTGTCATTGGTCTAAACGTGGTCTGAACATGGAGACCCTCAGGAGCTTCAGCGGATGTTCAGCAGCTCCACCTCCTCCTGCTTTCAGAGTCGTTCTCCAGCTGACAAGTGACAATATGAAGTGTTTCAGTAACCATGGTGACACGCCATGTCCCCCCTCCCCCTTACAGTCTCTGGCTCCTCCCCCTCAGCGATGTCATAGTGATGAAGAAGAGGAGGATCTGAACAAGGCTTTTGATGTTCAGGGATTTCAGGACATCCTAAGCCCTGCAGCTCGCAACCCACCAGAGAAACACCGAGTCTGTGACGAGCAGGACTATGAAGGTGAGGACAGACCTGTTCAGGTGACCCTTCGCTAAGCCCCACCCCCCTTGTTTACTTTAGTAGGTCTGTAAAGATTGAAGGTCCTGAAGTCCTGAGTCTTTCTCTTTGTCACCACCATGGTCTCCTGCAGACCACCGTCACTTCTCTCCTCACGTCCACCTTCCCCTGTCCAAACCCCCCGCTGACATCAGGAGGAGGAAGACCAGCGAGGACGAGAGGCGGGGCTCCAACTCTAACGCCACCATAGAAGAAGACCAGGAGGGCGAGGAGGGCGGGGATGAGAAGAGGGGACGGACCACAATGCCCATCAGGTGAGACACATTAATCGTACAGATACACAAAAGATATTCCTGCTTTCTGTTTGAGTAATCTTTGGCTCCGCCCACTTTACAGTGACCCGCCCACCAAATCGTCCAATCACAATGGGCTCTCACCGAGCTGCGAGGTGAAGGCTATGGCTGCTGATGATGCTGATGAGGCAGAGACGCTGACATCAGTGGACCTAGAAGGCATCAAAAGTCAGTACACCTGCACTACACCTGCACCACACCTCCACTACATCTGCACTACACCTGCGCTATACCTGCGCTATACCTGCACCACACCTGAACAACTGCACTTCATCTGCAGTACATCTGCACTACATCTGCACCACACCTGCACCACACCTGCACTACAACTGCACTACATCTGCACTACACCTGCACCACACCTGCACCACACCTGCACAACAACTGCAGTACATCTGCACTCCACCTGTCCTACACCTGTCCTACACCTGCACTATCCACTGTCTACACCAGGGGTATTTAATTAAAAGTCACCGAGGTCCAGTTAATAAGATTTCCACAATTAAAGGTCCGAACTGAAGTCCAGTTTGTGTCTTATAGCCTTCCCCTCTGTCCACATTTTTATGGTTTCAACAATATTTATTGTCAATTTTTAATGCAGGATATGTTGTACTAAGTGCACAGCTAGCTCCTTTACCATAAATAAAAACAGTCCAAGGTAAATTAATTGAAGGCCTTTATTTCAGATTAAAAAAGAAAAACCTAAAATTAAATGAATAAAAAAGTGTAAACAGAGCCGAATAACCAGTTTTTCCTCTTAAATGAAAGAGGTCCCAGCCAAGAATTGAAGGCCTACACATCAAGTAAAAAAGTCAACATCTTCAGAAAACAATAAAGGTGCCTCTTTTTAGGAAAAATCAAATGCATACAGAGCACTGACTTAATATTTTTCCTCTTCTTTTTTCTTAAATAAGACAGGTCACAGCCTAAAAAAATGAAGACCTACACTTCCAGTAATAAAAAGTCAACATCTTCATAATACAAGAAATTAACTCTTAAAAGTTCAACCATTTGTCATCTGTAACTGCTTCTCCGCTGTGTTGTTACAATATAATGTAACAAGAAAGTGATAGATAAATATTTTATTTGGTTTCAGATTTTGCTCTCTCTCTCTCTCTTTGGCTCTCTGTCCTTAACTCTCTCTCTCTCTCTCTCTCTCTCTCTCTGTCTTTCAGTCTTTCTCTCTCTTTCTCTCACACACAAACAGCGCTACACACATTACATGAACCCACACTCACATAGGCTAATAAATAAATAAATAAACAGAACAGTGTTGCTAGAACTTGCAAAATGTGAAACATTCGAAAACAAACTAGTACTAAAACTGTAGAACTTCAACAATGAAAATAACACGAACAAATGATCAACTTGATTTGTAAACAATTAGAAAAAGAACAGGATCAGCCCGTGGACAGCGCAGCGCCACCACAGCACAAAAGCTCTCAGCCCTCATCAGCGTTTCTCACACAGGTTGGTCGCAGAGCTTGCAGGTGACAAGGGTCTTATCTTTCTGCACTGACAGTTTATTTGTCTCTGCCTCCTGTTTGCTGGTGGCTGCTGCAGCTCGTGCTGTAAACACGATAGCGGCACGAAAATCACCTCCGCTAAATGATTCATGTCTCGTTCCTCTTTAGTGCTTCATTAAACAACCTTAAAGCCTCAGAAAACATACAGAACATATATTTAGGCACACTCGTGGCATGACCGGCCTGTGATCACACCACAGTAGTGGTTCTAGTGTTAACTGGAGTCAAAACGCCCGCTGTCAGGCCAGCTGACAGTCTTGCCTGGGCCCGGGACAAGACAATCAGATGCCCCCCCCTGCTCCACCGTGACTCTCTCTCTCTCTCTCTCTCTCACCAGTAGCCTGGCTCTGTCCCTCCACTCCGGGGCAGCTGAGTCTGGGCCCGGGACAACAGAACCGTTTGTCCCCCCCTATCGTGCCCTCTGTATACCCGTGACTGTCAGAAAAAATGCTCAATTAAAATCTATTCCTGTGAATTTATCAGAGACTGGTCACCGGTCAGGACAGAACCATCAGTCGGTCTGGATCCAGACTGAGGTCCAGTATTTGGTGATGCCTGGTCTACACTTCAGAAAATGTAAAACCTTAGGTTTTATGGAAGTTCTGGTTAGAGGCGTGGTCAGTTCCTGCAGGTAGCTGTCGTCAGCACATCTCAGGTAAAGGTCACAGCAGGGGTCACAGCAGAGGTCAATATAAGCACCTGGTGGGAGATATCTTGGCTTCATCAGTGCACTGTATTAGATGGAGAAGTTCTGTCTGTTGCAGTCACACAGAGTATCACGGCTGCATACCCTCAGGGTCAGAGGTCATGGTAGCCTCTCCCAGCATGCTCTGGGACACAGGACGGTCCAGATCAGACGGCTCTGAGCTTTTTGTCCCAAACTGTAAAGAATTTATTCAAACATAAAAGATTCTTCTGTGGCGTCTTATCTTGGCCATGTGACTCGACACAATGCAGCCGACCTACACGCCGTGCCCACGGCCTCTATCCATTGTTACTGTGAGTCTGGTCCTGGTCCTGGTCCTGGATCTAGCCCTGGTTGATGATGAAGCCGGTCTCTGCTCTGGTGGTGATTAAATACCTGAACAGTTGGTTGTTGGACAGGCTGACGTCTGATCTGAGTGAGTATTTCTGTTTTCTATCACTGATTGGAAGATTCACTCTGTTCCCAAGGGGATTAATAAAGTTCTATTTAATCTGATCTAGTCTGATTCATCTGGACAGTTAAACAGGAGAGCTGTTTAGAGGTCCTCAACTGGTGGGTTGGGACCCCAAAAATGAGTTGGGGGCTGTTATAAGCTGGATGGATGTGTACCTAAAACTAAAAGATGTATGGAAGCCCTGCAGGGACAAACTTCAGTGTTTTTATGTTCTTCGTATTGAAGTGACAGCAGTGAGGCTCCATGAATGAGCTGAACTCAGAATCTGAGATCACCTGTGACAGGTGTTTCCACAGAAGTGGGCGGTCCCTCTTTGGCTTGTTTTCTGTTACATATGAACACAAAAGTTGAACCCTGATTCAACTGCTGATGTCCCCTGAGGGGGGTTAGGGTTTGTTTGCTCTAGAACACCAGTGCTACGGTGCAGATAGATACCATGTTATTTGGTGTCGTTCATGACTGGTTCAGCTTGGCGAATGCCAACGTTTCCACTGTCATTTAAGGAGCGACGTACAGAAACACCTGATCCCTGCTGGCCCAGATTTTCTGTTGGGGTGCTCTGATTTGGTGCGTGAAATAACTGTTGATGTGTCTTAATGGACGCTGCCACACTGCACGTCACCTCCACTGAACTTTGGATCAACCTGCTCACAGTGAGAGCACATGGATGGGTTATAAAACCATCTTTTCCCCTCACACAATCGTTAAGGTGTCCGGTTTCTGCAGCCAGTCTCTAGTGGGCATTCTGAGTACTACAGGTTTTGAGCATGCTTCTAAAGGTTCTGCCCATGCTAACACTTTCTCTGGACTGTTGTCGAAGGACGAGTGAGAGCGTCAGGTCAGAGATAAAGACAATCCCCTCTGTCCTCTTTTTATCAGTCATTTTCAATATTTAAGGGTTTCTGGGAAATCTCAGGCCTCAGGAAGAGACTCACAGCGATGGAAACTCGAAACTCCTGCATGAGTGTGTGTGTGTGAAGTGCATTTTTGTTAAGTGTGTGTTTGTGTGTGTCCCCCTGAGTCAGTGAAGCCTTAAACCTGATTACTGAGCAGAAAGTTCCCATGAGACCACAGGGAGAGAAAAGACTGAGCTTTAAACACACGAGCGTGTCATGGATGTTTGACATGTGCACACGGCTCCATAATGGTTATCAGACAGCTGTGGAGCTGAAGGTTTTTCTGCTTGTTTGTTTGTTTGTTTGTTTGTTTGTTTGATCCCTGTCTTCTTCCTGAGGTCCAGGGTTTACGTTGTGACATCACACTTTCTATGAATCAGGACTCACCACATGACCTGACGTCTCCCTTTCCTGCTGGATGTGGACACATTGCTGCTCCAACTGAACAAACTGCATCATAAACACCTCCATGTTGTAAACATCGTCCACTTCTCTGACCTGTTTGACCCCTTCAGCTGTATTTAACCCTGTTTGTTTATTTATTTAGTTATATTCATGTTTCCTGGATCAGCAGGATAAACACAGTACAGTTACGCAGATGTGTCACGCTCTCTTGGACAGAGCATCCATGGGCTCAGGTGTGCTCAGGCTGGATCTTTTGAGCCTGATCTAAACTCTAGTATGATTTACCTGCAGGATCTGACCTTTGACCTCTATGCCCTGTCCCTTCAGGCCACAGATTGGAGGACGTCCCTGCTGTGCGGCGTCACCTGTTGAATCGGAACGCCAGAGGGCCAATCGTGCACATCAGCAGCTACCAGAGCAGCCGAGCGCCGGCACACCTGCAGCCAGACCACACCCCTCATGAGGTCAGAAGTGGGTGGGGCTTAAAGCACTGTTGCCTTGCCGATCAACCACACTGTATAAAATAATGACAACCATTTAGCAAAGTTAAGAGCAGTGGGATATATTTACCAGCCTAAAACAACGGAGTACCTGTGACAAAAGGTTAAATCAGCGTGAAGAGGTCAAGGGTCAAGAGGAATGATCAAGATCAGCAGGAGCATCACTGAAGGTCCAGACCATCAGAGCAGTTCAGTTTAATATGTTTACATTACTTTGACCTTTTGGTCCCATCAGGGACGCTGCTGCTGATTGGTTCAACGTTATCTGGTTGGTCAGCCTGGTCACCGCTCAGGTGAGCTCCGTGCTCAGGTGAGCTCCATGCTCAGGTCTGTGTTACTGATTCGATTCTTTGCTTTTGACACGACAATGAAACAAAAGAAACGTCCAAAAAAAAAGGAGGGATGAAAGAGGAGCCTGTACACTGAGCGCCGTAATCCCACTACCATTGTGAAGGGGTGACATACAGGGCTTACTGAGAGGGGTAGACAGGTAGAGTCAGACAGGTGAGGACAGACAGGTGAGGACAGACAGGTGAGGACAGACAGGTGGGGTAAATAATCAAGGGGAGTGTGTCTCCATCTCAGACGGTTTTGGTCTTCAGGATGGTCGGTTTGGACGTGAAGAATCGACAGAGAAAGGTAAAGAAGTTTAACCTGTGTTAGCTTCATCTGCTGTATATCAAACTTTAAAATGTTTTTAGTTTTTCATTTGTTAATTTATTTGTTTATTATTTGTTTATTTATATGTTTATTTACTGTTTAAACCAGATGATTGGATTCCTCCAGCCTGTTTGAATAGATTTAAATAAATACCTTTCTAACGGGCCTCTTAAATTAAAACTTTCTCCTTTTCTCTGCATTTTAGAAACGATTTCATTTCATATATCAATTATAATTAGACTACCTTCATTTAAGACAGGCTTCAATATGAGACAGACTTTGATTTTATTCAAAAGAAAATTCTACACAGCAAAGAAGAAAAAATACAGATCAGTACATATACACCAAATTAATATTTAACTTTGTAGAAAACTGGGAGAGAGAATCTAAATGGAGTTTTTAGCGATGACTGCAGGTTAAATCTGCCTGTGGACGGATGTAGATACGGCAGATCCAGCTGCTACAGACAGGTGTGGATAAAACCTCATGGTCCAGGTGTGTCTCCGTGGGCAGGTGTTCGTGGAGCTGAACGAGCTGGTGATCGACAGGAACCAGGAGCTGCAGTGGAGGGAGACGGCTCGATGGATCAAGTTTGAGGAGGAGGTGGAGGAGGAGACGGAGCGCTGGGGGAGACCTCACGTCCCCTCGCTCTCCTTCCGCTCCCTCTTGGAGCTCCGAAAGACCATGTCCCACGGTGAGGACCGGGCTCTCTGCTGCCCCCGCTGGGCTCCACTGTCATTTGACCCCACATCTACCTACCTTGACCTTACCTGTCTGACTCTACCTTTAACTGACCCTTAACCCTGCTGAGGCCCACCATCTTTGAAAACACAAACATGTTTTTGTGATAGGGGTCTGTGGAGAGATCTTTCATTTCCCTGTGATTTAAAACTTGAACTTTTTACACCCTTAAAGACCTCGAGCTGTCTTAACTCTTGTTACAGCTTTAAAACACTTTATGGTTCTGGATCATTTTTACAGATCCTTGGCAAATCCTCAATTATCTTTACCAGCCCTTAATCTCCTTCTAAAGACCCTTTCCTTACCCATGACAATCCCTTTGATATCCCTAATAATCCCCAAATCACTCCTAATATTCCTGTGATGGCGACCTTTGAGACTGATAAACCTCTGCTGCCTATAGCAACCCTTAATAAGCTATAAATAACTTAATAACCCATTAGTAAGCCTTTAATAACCCTTAATAACCTATATATAACTTAACAACCAATCAACAACCATAGATTACTTACTAACTTATTAATGAAAAAAATGGTGCAATAGGTTATATGAATTCTAATATGCACAGCTTTGTGTCCTGTACCTTATATATTCCTGTCTCTTTTATGTCTGTCTTGTTTTATATGGGCCTGTGTCTGCAATAAAGATTTTACTTATTAAACCTTAATTATCTATAAATGACTAAATAACCCATTAGAAACCATTTAATAACACTAAATAATATATAAATAACATAATAACCCATAAGCAACAATTTAATTACCCTTAATAACCCAATAACCCATTAGGAATCATTTAATAACCCTAAATGTTCCAATAATGATCTAATAATCCATTAGCAAGCCAATTACCAACTATTTAATAACCCTTAATCACCTATAAATAGCCTAATAACCCATTAGCACTCATTTAACAACCCCTAAACATCTGTATATAACTTATAACCCATTAGCAAGCCATTAATAATGTCTAATGATTTTAAATCATCCTTTGATTATGCTTTCTATCATGGGATGTCATGGCGTTGTGTGATCTCACTGTGTTGTGTGATGTCACTGTGGTATGTTGCAGGGGCGGTGCTGTTGGACCTGAAGCAGAGGACCCTCCCAGGCATCGCTCAGCAGGTGGTGGAGCAGATGGTGATTTCAGATCAGATCAGAGCTGAAGATCGAGCCAACGTCCTCAAAGCTCTGCTGCTCAGACACAGGTACATCCATCTGTCAGTAATCCAACATTATCCACTGTCATCTGTCAGTCATCCAACATTATCCACTGTCATCAGTCAGTCATCAAAACATTATCCACTGTCATCTGTCAGTCATCCAACATTATCCACTGTCATCTGTCAGTCATCCAACATTATCCACTGTCATCAGTCAGTCATCCAACATTATCCACTGTCATCAGTCAGTCATCCAACATTATCCACTGTCATCTGTCAGTCATCCAACATTATCCACCTTCATCTGTCAGTCATCCCACTTTATCAGTCATCCAACATTATCCACTGTCATCTGTCAGTCATCAAACATTATCCACTGTCATCTGCCAGTCATCCAACATTATCCACTGTCATCTGTCAGTCATCCAACATTATCCACTTTCATCTGTCAGTCATCAAACATTATCCACTGTCATCTCTCAGTCATCCAACATTATCAACTTTCATCTGTCAGTCATCCAACTTTATCAGTCATCCAACATTATCCACTGTCATCTGTCAGTCATCCAACATTATCCACTGTCATCAGTCAGTCATCCAAAACTATCCACTTTCATCTGTCAGTCATCCAACTTTATCAGTCATCCAACATTATCCACTGTCATCTGTCAGTCATCCAACATTATCCACTGTCATCAGTCAGTCATCCAACATTATCCACTTTCATCTGTCAGTCATGCCACTTTATCAGTCATCCAACATTATCCACTGTCATCTGTCAGTCATCCAACATTATCTACTGTCATCAGTCAGTCATCCAACATTATCCACTGTCATCTCTCAGTCATCCAACATTATCCACTGTCATCTGTCAGTCATCAAACATTATCCACTGTCATCCGTCAGTCATTCAACATTATCCACTGTCATCTGTCAGTCATCCAACATTATCCACTGTCATCTGTCAGTCATCCAACATTATCCACTGTCACCTGTCAGTCATCCAACATTATCCACTTTCATCTGTCAGTCATCCCACTTTATCAGTCATCCAACATCATCCACTGTCATCTCACAGTCATCCAACATTATCCACTATCATATGTCAGCCATCCACAATATCAACTGTTATCTGTCAGTCATCCAACATTATCCACTTTCATCTGTCAGTCATCCAACTTAATCAGTCATCCAACATTATCCACTGTCATCAGTCAGTCATCCAACATTATCCACTGTCATCTGTCAGTCATCCAACATTATCCCCTGTTATCCGTCAGTTATCCAACATTATCCACTGTCATCTGTCAGTTATCCAACATTTTCCACTATCATCTGTCAGTCATCCAACATTATCCACTATCATCTGTCAGTCAGCCAACATTATCCACTTTCATCTGTCAGTCATCCAACTTTATCTGTCATCCAACATTATCCACTCTCAACAGTCAGTCATCCAACATTATCCACTGTCATCTGTCAGTCATCCAACATTATCCACTGTCATCCGTCAGTCATTCAACATTATCCACTGTCATCTGTCAGTCATCCAACATTATCCACTTTCATCTGTCAGTCATCAAACATTATCCACTGTCATCCATCAGTCATCCAACATTATCCACTGTCATCTGTCAGTCATCCTACATTATCCACTGTCATCAGAGCGTCATCCAACATTATCCACTGTCATCCGTGAGTCATCCAACATTATCCACTGTCATCTGTCAGTCATCCAACATTATCCACTGTCATCCGTGAGTCATCCAACATTATCCACTGTCATCCGTGAGTCATCCCACTTTATCACTCATCCAACAATATCCACTGTCATCTGTCAGTCATCCAACATTACCCACTGTCATCTGTCAGTCATCCCACTTAATCAGTCATCCAACATTATCCACTGTCGTCCGTCAGTCATCCAACATTACCCACTGTCATCTGTCAGTCATCCTATATTATCCTCTGTCATCAGTCAGTCATCCAACATTATCCACTGTCATCCGTCAGTCATCCAACATTATCCACTTTCATCTGTCAGTCATCCAGCATTATCCACTGTCATCTGTCAGTCATCAAACATTATCCACTGTCATCCATCAGTCATCCAACATTATCCATTGTCATCTGTCAGTCATCCAACATTATCCACTGTCATCTCTCAGTCATCCAACATTATCCACTATCATCCATCAGCCATCCAACATTATCAACTGTTATCTGTCAGTCATCCAACATTATCCACTTTCATCTGTCAGTCATCCAACTTTATCAGTCATCCAACATTATCCACTGTCATCAGTCAGTCATCCAACATAATCCACTGTCATCTGTCAGTCATCCAACATTATCCACTGTTATCCGTCAGTTATCCAACATTATCCACTGTCATCTCTCAGTTATCCAACATTTTCCACTATCATCTGTCAGTCATCCAACATTATCCACTATCATCTGTCAGTCATCCAACATTATCCACTTTCATCTGTCAGTCATCCAACATTATCCACTACCATCTGTCAGTCATCCAGCATTATCCACTACCATCTGTCAGCCATCCAACATTAACCACTGTCATCTGTCAGTCATCCAACATTATCCATTTTCATCTGCCAGTCATCCCACTTTATCAGTCATCAAACATTATCAACTTTCATCCGTCAGTCATCCCACTTTATCAGTCATCAAACATTATCCACTGTCATCTGTTAGTCATCCAACTATATCGGTCATCCAACATTATCAATTGGCATCTGTCAGTCATCCAAAATTTTCCACTGTCATCTGTCAGTAATCCAACATTATCTATTTTCATCTGTCAGTCATCCAACTTTATCAGTCATCCAACATTATCCACTGTCACCTGTCAGTCATCCAACTTTATCAGTCATCCAACATTAGCCGCTGTCATCTGTCAGTCATCCCACTTTATCAGTCATCCAACATTATCAATTTTCATCTTTCAGTCATCCAAAATTTTCCACTGTCATCTGTCAGTAATCCAACATTAGCCACTTTCATCTGTCAGTTATCCAACATTATCCACTTTCATCTGTCAGTCATCCAACATAGTCCACTATCATCTGTCAGTCATCCAACATTATGCACTACCATCTGTCAGCCATCCAACATTATCTATTTTCATCTGTCAGTCATCCAACTTTATCAGTCATCCAACATTATCCACTGTCACCTGTCAGTCATCCAACTTTATCAGTCATCCAACATTAGCCGCTGTCATCTGTCAGTCATCCCACTTTATCAGTCATCCAACATTATCAATTTTCATCTTTCAGTCATCCAAAATTTTCCACTGTCATCTGTCAGTAATCCAACATTATCCACTTTCATCTGTCAGTCATCCAACTTTATCAGTCATCCAACATTATCCACTGTCATCTGTCAGTCATCCAACTTTATCAGTCATCCAACATTATCCACTTTCATCTGTCCGTCATCCAACATTATCCACTTTCATCTGTCAGTCACTCAACTTTAACCAACATTATCCATTGTCATCTGTCAGTCATCAAAACATTTTTCACTGTCGTCTGTCAGTCATCCAACGTTATCCAACATTATCCATTATCATCTGTCCGTCATCCAACTTTATCAGTCATCGAACAATATCCATTTTAATCTGTCAATCATCCAACATTATCCACAGTTATCTGTTAGTCATCCAACTTTACCAAATGTCATCTGTCAGCCATCCAACATTACCCACTGCCATCTGTCAGTCATCCAACATTATCCACTATCATCTGTCAGTCATCCAACATTATCCACTGTTTTCTGTCAATCATTCAACATTATCCACTTCCATCTGTTAGTCATTCAACTTTATCCAACATCATTCACTTTCATCTGTCAGTGATCCAACTATATCCAACATTATCCACTTTCATCTGTTGGTCATCCAACTTTATCCAACATTATCCACTTTCATCTGTTAATCATCCAACTTTATCCAACATTATCCACTTTCATCTGTCAGTGATCCAATTATATCCAACATTATCCACTTTCATCTGTTGGTCATCCAACTTTATCCAACATTATCCACTTTCATCTGTCAGTCATCCAACATTATCCACTGTCATCTGTCAGTCATCCAACTTTATCAGTCATCCAACATTATCCACTTTCATCTGTCCGTCATCCAACATTATCCACTTTCATCTGTCAGTCACTCAACTTTAACCAACATTATCCATTGTCATCTGTCAGTCATCAAAACATTTTTCACTGTCGTCTGTCAGTCATCCAACGTTATCCAACATTATCCATTGTCATCTGTCCGTCATCCAACTTTATCATTCATCGAACAATATCCATTTTAATCGGTCAATCATCCAACATTATCCACTATCATCTGTCAGTCATCCAACATTATCCACTGTTTTCTGTCAATCATTCAACATTATCCACTTTCATCTGTCAGTGATCCAACTTTATCCAACATTATCCACTTTCATCAGTCAGTCATCCAACATTATCAATCATCCAACATTATCCACTTTCATCTGTCAGTCATCCAACTATATCAAACATTATCCACTTTCATCTGTCACTCATCCAACTTTACCCACAATCATCTGTCAGCCATCCAACATTATCCACTGTTTTCTGTCAGTCATTCAACATAATCCACTTTCATCTGTTAGTCATCCAACTTTATCCAATATTATCCACTTTCATCTGTCAGTGATCAAACATTATCCACTGTCATCTATCAGTCATCCAACATTATCCACTGTAATCTGTCGGTCATCCAACATTATCCACTATCATCTGTCAGTCAGCCAACATTATCCACTTTCATCTGTCAGTCATCCAACTTTATCAGTCATCCAACATTATCCACTCTCAACAGTCAGTCATCCAACATTATCCACTGTCATTGGTCACTCATCCAACATTATCCACTATCATCTATCAGTCAGCCAACATTATCCACTTTCATCTGTCAGTCATCCAACATTATCCACTGTCATCTGTCAGTCATTCAACATTATCCACTGTCATCTGTCAGTCATCCAACATTATCCACTGTCATCTTTCAGTCATCCAACATTACCCACTGTCATCTATCAGTCATCCTATATTATCCTCTGTCATCAGTCAGTCATCCAACATTATCCACTGTCATCCGTCAGTCATCCAACATTATCCACTTTCATCCGTCATTCATCCCACTTTATCAGTCATCCAACATTATCCACTCTCATCTGTCAGTCATCAAACATTATCCACTATCATCTGTCAGTCATCCAACATTACCCACTGTCATCTGTCAGTCATCCTATATTGTCCTCTGTCATCAGTCTTTCATCCAACAATATCAACTGTTATCTGTCAGTCATCCAACATTATCCACTGTCATCTGTCAGTCATCAAACTTTATCAGTCATCCAACATCATCCACTGTCATTGGTCACTCATCCAACATTAGCCACTGCCATCTGTCAGTCATCCAAAATTATCCACTTTCATCTGTCAGTCATCAAACATTATCCACTGTCATCCATCAGTCATCCAACATTAACCATTGTCATCTGTCAGTCATCCAACATTATCCACTGTCATCTATCAGTCATCCAACATTATCCACTGTCATCTGTCAGTCATCCAACATTAGCCACCACCATCTGTCAGCCATCCAACATTATCCACTTTCATCTGTCAGTCATCAAACATTATCCACTGTCATCCGTCAGTCATCCAACATTATCCACTGCCATCTGTCAGTCATCCAACATTATCCACTGTCACCTGTCAGTCATCCAACATTATCCACTGTCATCTGTCAGTCATCCCACTTTATCAGTCATCCAACATCATCCACTGTCATCTCACAGTCATCCAACATTATCCACTATCATCTAACAGCCATCGCCAATATCAACTGTTATCTGTCAGTCATCCAACATTATCCACTTTCAGCTGTCAGTCATCCAACTTAATCAGTCATCCAACATTATCCACTGTCATCAGTCAGTCATCCAACATTATCCACTGTCATCTGTCAGTCATCCAACATTATCCCCTGTTATCCGTCAGTTATCCAACATTATCCACTGTCATCTGTCAGTTATCCAACATTTTCCACTATCATCTGTCAGTCATCCAACATTATCCACTATCATCTGTCAGTCAGCCAACATTATCCACTTTCATCTGTCAGTCATCCAACTTTATCTGTCATCCAACATTATCCACTCTCAACAGTCAGTCATCCAACATTATCCACTTTTATCTGTCAGTCATCCAACATTATCCACTATCATATATTAGTCAGCCAACATTATCCACTTTCATCTGTCAATCATCCAACTTTATCAGTCATCCAACATTATCCACTGTTATCCATCAGTCATCCAACATTATACACTGTCATCTGTCAGTTATCCAACATTATCCATTATCATCTGTCAGTCATCCAACATTATCCACTATCATCTGTCAGTCATCCAACATTATCCACTTTCATCTGTCAGTCATCCAACTTTATCAGTCATCCAACATTATCCACTCTCAACAGTCAGTCATCCAACATTATCCACTGTCATCTGTCAGTCATCAAACATTATCCACTGTCATCTGTCAGTCATCCCACTTTATCAGTCATCCAACATTTTCCACTGTCATCTGTCAGTCATCCAACATTATCCACTGTCATCTGTCAGTCATCCTATATTATCTTCTGTCATCAATCTTTCATCCAACATTATCCACTGTCATCCGTCAGTCATCCAACATTATCCACTATCATCTGTCAGTCAGCCAACATTATCCACTTTCATCTGTCAGTCATCCAACTTTATCAGTCATCCAACATTATCCACTCTCAACAGTCAGTCATCCAACATTATCCACTGTCATTGGTCACTCATCCAACATTATCCACTATCATCTATCAGTCAGCCAACATTATCCACTTTCATCTGTCAGTCATCCAACATTATCCACTGTCATCTGTCAGTCATTCAACATTATCCACTGTCATCTGTCAGTCATCCAACATTATCCACTGTCATCTTTCAGTCATCCAACATTACCCACTGTCATCTATCAGTCATCCTATATTATCCTCTGTCATCAGTCAGTCATCCAACATTATCCACTGTCATCCGTCAGTCATCCAACATTATCCACTTTCATCTGTCATTCATCCCACTTTATCAGTCATCCAACATTATCCACTCTCATCTGTCAGTCATCAAACATTATCCACTATCATCTGTCAGTCATCCAACATTACCCACTGTCATCTGTCAGTCATCCTATATTGTCCTCTGTCATCAGTCTTTCATCCAACAATATCAACTGTTATCTGTCAGTCATCCAACATTATCCACTGTCATCTGTCAGTCATCAAACTTTATCAGTCATCCAACATCATCCACTGTCATTGGTCACTCATCCAACATTAGCCACTGCCATCTGTCAGTCATCCAAAATTATCCACTTTCATCTGTCAGTCATCAAACATTATCCACTGTCATCCATCAGTCATCCAACATTAACCATTGTCATCTGTCAGTCATCCAACATTATCCACTGTCATCTATCAGTCATCCAACATTATCCACTGTCATCTGTCAGTCATCCAACATTAGCCACCACCATCTGTCAGCCATCCAACATTATCCTCTGTCATCAGTCAGTCATCCAACATTATCCACTGTCATCCGTCAGTCATCCAACATTATCCACTGCCATCTGTCAGTCATCCAACATTATCCACTGTCACCTGTCAGTCATCCAACATTATCCACTGTCATCTGTCAGTCATCCCACTTTATCAGTCATCCAACATCATCCACTGTCATCTCACAGTCATCCAACATTATCCACTATCATCTAACAGCCATCGCCAATATCAACTGTTATCTGTCAGTCATCCAACATTATCCACTTTCAGCTGTCAGTCATCCAACTTAATCAGTCATCCAACATTATCCACTGTCATCAGTCAGTCATCCAACATTATCCACTGTCATCTGTCAGTCATCCAACATTATCCCCTGTTATCCGTCAGTTATCCAACATTATCCACTGTCATCTGTCAGTTATCCAACATTTTCCACTATCATCTGTCAGTCATCCAACATTATCCACTATCATCTGTCAGTCAGCCAACATTATCCACTTTCATCTGTCAGTCATCCAACTTTATCTGTCATCCAACATTATCCACTCTCAACAGTCAGTCATCCAACATTATCCACTGTTATCTGTCAGTCATCCAACATTATCCACTATCATATATTAGTCAGCCAACATTATCCACTTTCATCTGTCAATCATCCAACTTTATCAGTCATCCAACATTATCCACTGTTATCCATCAGTCATCCAACATTATACACTGTCATCTGTCAGTTATCCAACATTATCCATTATCATCTGTCAGTCATCCAACATTATCCACTATCATCTGTCAGTCATCCAACATTATCCACTTTCATCTGTCAGTCATCCAACTTTATCAGTCATCCAACATTATCCACTCTCAACAGTCAGTCATCCAACATTATCCACTGTCATTGGTCACTCATCCAACATTATCCACTATCATCTATCAGTCAGCCAACATTATCCACTTTCATCTGTCAGTCATCCAACATTATCCACTGTCATCTGTCAGTCATTCAACATTATCCACTGTCATCTGTCAGTCATCCAACATTATCCACTGTCATCTTTCAGTCATCCAACATTACCCACTGTCATCTATCAGTCATCCTATATTATCCTCTGTCATCAGTCAGTCATCCAACATTATCCACTGTCATCCGTCAGTCATCCAACATTATCCACTTTCATCTGTCATTCATCCCACTTTATCAGTCATCCAACATTATCCACTCTCATCTGTCAGTCATCAAACATTATCCACTATCATCTGTCAGTCATCCAACATTACCCACTGTCATCTGTCAGTCATCCTATATTGTCCTCTGTCATCAGTCTTTCATCCAACAATATCAACTGTTATCTGTCAGTCATCCAACATTATCCACTGTCATCTGTCAGTCATCAAACTTTATCAGTCATCCAACATCATCCACTGTCATTGGTCACTCATCCAACATTAGCCACTGCCATCTGTCAGTCATCCAAAATTATCCACTTTCATCTGTCAGTCATCAAACATTATCCACTGTCATCCATCAGTCATCCAACATTAACCATTGTCATCTGTCAGTCATCCAACATTATCCACTGTCATCTATCAGTCATCCAACATTATCCACTGTCATCTGTCAGTCATCCAACATTAGCCACCACCATCTGTCAGCCATCCAACATTATCCACTTTCATCTGTCAGTCATCAAACATTATCCACTGTCATCCGTCAGTCATCCAACATTATCCACTGCCATCTGTCAGTCATCCAACATTATCCACTGTCACCTGTCAGTCATCCAACATTATCCACTGTCATCTGTCAGTCATCCCACTTTATCAGTCATCCAACATCATCCACTGTCATCTCACAGTCATCCAACATTATCCACTATCATCTAACAGCCATCGCCAATATCAACTGTTATCTGTCAGTCATCCAACATTATCCACTTTCAGCTGTCAGTCATCCAACTTAATCAGTCATCCAACATTATCCACTGTCATCAGTCAGTCATCCAACATTATCCACTGTCATCTGTCAGTCATCCAACATTATCCCCTGTTATCAATCAGTTATCCAACATTATCCACTGTCATCTGTCAGTTATCCAACATTTTCCACTATCATCTGTCAGTCATCCAACATTATCCACTATCATCTGTCAGTCAGCCAACATTATCCACTTTCATCTGTCAGTCATCCAACTTTATCTGTCATCCAACATTATCCACTCTCAACAGTCAGTCATCCAACATTATCCACTGTTATCTGTCAGTCATCCAACATTATCCACTATCATATATTAGTCAGCCAACATTATCCACTGTCATCTGTCAATCATCCAACTTTATCAGTCATCCAACATTATCCACTGTTATCCATCAGTCATCCAACATTATACACTGTCATCTGTCAGTTATCCAACATTATCCATTATCATCTGTCAGTCATCCAACATTATCCACTATCATCTGTCAGTCATCCAACATTATCCACTTTCATCTGTCAGTCATCCAACTTTATCAGTCATCCAACATTATCCACTGTCATCTCTCAGTCATCCAACATTATCCACTGTCATCTGTCAGTCATCAAACATTATCCACTGTCATCTGTCAGTCATCCCACTTTATCAGTCATCCAACATTTTCCACTGTCATCTGTCAGTCATCCAACATTATCCACTGTCATCTGTCAGTCATCCTATATTATCTTCTGTCATCAATCTTTCATCCAACATTATCCACTGTCATCCGTCAGTCATCCAACATTATCCACTTTCATCTGTCAGTCATCCCACTTTATCAATCATCCAACATTATCCACTGTCATCTGTCATACATCCAACATTATCCACTGTCATCTGTCAGTCATCAAACATTATCCACTGTCATTGGTCACTCATCCAACATTAGCCACTGCCATCTGTCAGTTATCCAACATTTTCCACTCTCATCTGTCAGTCATCCAACATTATCCACTATCATCCGTCAGTCATCCAACATTATCCACCTTTCATCTGTCAGCCATCCAACATTATCCACTATCATCTGTCAGTCATCCAACATTATCCACTGTCATCTGTCAGTCATCCAACATTATCCACTTTCATCTGTCAGTCATCCAACTTTATCAGTCATCCAACATTATCCACTGTCATCTGTCAGTCCTCCAACTTTATCAGTCATCCAACATTATCCACTTTCATCTGTCAGTCATCCAAAATTTTCCACTGTCATCTGTCAGCAATCCAACATTATCCACTTTCATCTGTCAGTCATCCAACTTTAATCAACATTATCCATTGTCATCCGTCAGTCATCAAAGATTCTTCACTGTTATCTGTCAGTCATCCAACATTATCCACTGTCGTCTGTCAGTCATCCAACATTATCCACTTTCATCTGTTAGTAATTCAGCATTATCCACTTTCATCTGTCAGTCATCCAACTTTATCAGTCATCCAACATTATCCACTGTCATCAGTCAGTCATCCAACATTATCCACTGTCATTTGTCAGTCATCCAACATTATCCAGTTTCATCTGCCAGTCATCCAACATTATCCACTGTCATCTGTCAGTCATCCAACATTATCCACTCTCACCACTCTGACAGTCCACTCATTCCTCTGCCATCCATCTACCCATCTGTTTACCATCCATTCATCCATCAACCCAAACATACATCCATGCATCCATCATTTGCTTTTTTCCGTGAACACAAGCATGTTTTTTCTGCTCTTTTCTCTTGGTGTTTATCAGCCACCCCAGTGATGAGAAAGATCACAGCCTGTTCAACAAGAACATCTCTGCAGCCAACATGGCCAACTTGATTGACAGGCACATTAACCAACCAGAGCACGCTATCAATGTAACCAATCACAAAGAAGCTGAAGGACAGAAAAACAAGGTAAACAACCCAGAACAAAGTGCTTGATGGTTAAACAGTCTCCAGACTTCGGTGGATTTCTGTGCTTTGAGTTTTGCTTGTTTATCCTCTGATGTGCAAACCTGTGTGTCCAGAAAGAGGCCCCGCCCATCTGTCACTCCAGGTCCAAACATGAGGAGAAGCTGATGGAGAAGATCCCTGAGAGAGCCGAGGCCACGGTCGTCCTCGTAGGTACGTCTCTTCTAAACATGGTGTGGATTGTCGGTCTCATTCCTGTGAGCTGTGGGCTCACTGCTTCCCTCTGCTGTGTCTGCAGGCAGCGTGGGCTTCCTGGACCAGCCCTCCATGGCCTTTGTGAGGCTGCAGGAGGCTGTGCTGTTAGAGTCGGTCCTGGAGGTTCCTGTTCCTGTAAGGTTCCTCTTCCTTCTGCTGGGCCCGCCCACTGCCAACATCGACTATCACCAGATTGGACGGTCCATCTCCACGCTTATGTCAGACAAGGTGAGGCCACACCAGGGGTGTCTAAACTCTTTCACAGAGGGCCAGTTAAAAAAGCCAGAAGTATGAGAGGGCCCCTCGGTCACCTCAGACAAACCCTCTCTTTTTGGGTGGGCAGTTGGTCTCAGGGGGCTCTGATTGGCCTGGTCAGTCCTGGTTAAACTGGATCTGCCTCCTAGACCAAAGCTCTGCTCAGCAGAGAAGGCAGAGGCTCTAACGGTGTGTCTCCACATTCAGACACAAAACAAGAGCAAAGAGCTTAAACACTGTGGAGGCGTTCGGTTCTTTAAGACAGTTAGCTGTTGGCTGAACACTGGACCGTGAGATGAAGCAGATAAGTTGGTGCGCTTGTGCTGCCATGTAGGGCCGTAATCCTTGAACGTTATTTAGTGGACAAACACAAGCTCCATGATCTGCTGTGGACCAAATGTCCCTGTGCTCTCACTCAGAGGTAGCCCGGGCCACTGTTTGGCCACGCCTGTTATTCAGGCTGCAGCCCTCTAGACCCCCCGATGGTGCTTTATAAACATTCAGATTAAGTCCAGGTAACGTGGACTGACGTGGATAAGTCTGTTCTGACTCATAAGCTCCGCCTCCTCTGCTCCTTCAGCACTTTCACGATGCTGCGTATCAGGCGGATGACCGCCAGGACCTGCTGGCAGCTATCAACCGTTTTCTGGACTGCAGCGTGGTCCTGCCCCCCTCTGAGGTCGGCGGGGATGAAATGCTTCAATCGGTCGCTCGCTTCCAACGAGAAATGCTCCGACAGAGGGAGGAGGAGCAGAGCGGCAAACAGCAGGAGAAACAGAGCAGCGCTCCGCAGGATGAAGGTCCGTCCACACGACACTTCATTCATTTATTATTATTTTTTTATTTATAATATAACTGCTAGAATTGTCAGGAGCCAAAAATTGCAACAGCTCCACCTAGTGGCAGATTCACCTCCTGACCAGCATAAAGATTCAGTTAAACTCAGGTCTCCCTCTGATCTCCTAGACTCCCTCGTTCCCTCCAAACAAGGAGACGAGCCTCTGAAGCGTAGTGGTCGTTTCTTCGGGGGTCTCATTAAGGATGTGACTCGACGTTACCCTCAGTACCTCAGTGACCTTCAGGATGCTCTCAACCCTCAGTGCATGGCCGCCATCATCTTCATCTACTTCGCCGCCCTGTCGCCCGCCATCACCTTTGGGGGACTCCTAGGTGAGTCCAGAGGCCTCCTGCAGGTCCAGGTTTTACAGTGATGCTGACCTGTGGTGGTTTCATAGCTGTGACCTCTGACCTCTCTCTCAGGGGAGAAAACAGACGGTCTGATTGGCGTGTCGGAGCTGATCGTGGCGACATCGCTGCAGGGGATAATCTTCGCCGTCCTCAGCGCTCAGCCTCTGCTGATCATCGGTTTCTCTGGACCACTGCTGGTGTTTGAAGAGGCCTTCTACACGGTGAGCCTCGTGAAGAGTGTTTCGCTCGGTCTTGGTAACAGGCTAACTCTCTCCTGACCCTGCCCTGTCTTTCAGTTCTGCAAAGCCAACGAGATCGAATACCTGACCGGCCGGGTCTGGATCGGTATTTGGCTCGTGCTCATCGTCATCCTGACCGTGGCCTTCGAGGGAAGCATCCTGGTCCGCTACGTTTCCCGATTCACCCAAGAGATCTTCTCCTTCCTCATCTCACTCATCTTCATCTACGAGACATTCGCCAAACTGGTCAAGGTGAGGTCAGAGGTCAAAGTCCAGCAGTGTGTGGTTGACTGATTATCCGGCAGTTCAAGCTTTTCTGCATGGAAACAAACTAAAGGAAAAGAGAGGATGCCAAAGTCAGGAAGCCACTGTAATGTGATGTATCATGTATCTGCAGAGAGGGGGCACTGTTTCACTGATCCCTGTGAAGCAGAGACAACAGTCCTCCATGTGTTGGTCTGAAGATCAGGCTCAGTCCTGACCCTGTTTATTACTCACTTTTTCATTCTATAGATCTTCCAGGAGCATCCTCTTTACAACTGTCACCTTGGTAACAAAACAGTGCCTGAACCCAAGTGCAACTTCACTGTAACAGCAGGGAATTCTGGGAAGGTTGTGGGAGAGCCAAACACAGCCCTGCTGTCGCTCGTGCTCATGGCAGGAACGTACTTCATCGCCTTCTACCTGCGCAAGTTCAAAAACAGCTCCTTCTTCCCTGGAAGGGTCAGTGTGCTTGGGTTAACAACACAAGTACACACAGGAGTACACCAAGAAGTACACACAGAGGAACACAAAGAAGTACACACAGGAGTACACAAAGAAGTACACACAGGAGTACACAAAGAAGTACACACAGGAGTACACAAAGAAGTACACACAGAGGAACACAAAGAAGTACACACAGAGGAACACAAAGAAGTACACACAGGAGTACACAAAGAAGTACACACAGAGGAACACAAAGAAGTACACACAGAGGAACACAAAGAAGTACACACAGAGGAACACAAAGAAGTACACACAGGAGTACACAAAGAAGTACACACAGAGGAACACAAAGAAGTACACACAGGAGTACACAAAGAAGTACACACAGAAGTACACAAAGAAGTACACACAGGAGTACACAAAGAAGTACACACAGAGGAACACAAAGAAGTACACACAGAGGAACACAAAGAAGTACACACAGAGGAACACAAAGAAGTACACACAGAGGAACACAAAGAAGTACACACAGGAGTACACAAAGAAGTACACACAGAGGAACACAAAGAAGTACACACAGGAGTACACAAAGAAGTACACACAGAAGTACACAAAGAAGTACACACAGAAGTACACAAAGAAGTACACACAGAGGAAAACAAAGAAGTACACACAGAGGAAAACAAAGAAGTACACATGTACACAAAATAAATAAAAATGCACAAAGAAATGCACAGCTATACAAAGAAGTAAAACAGGGCATAAACATGTTCGCAAGTACAAAAAAGGGCACAAGGAAGAGCACATATATAAAAAGAAGTACACAAACACGCAAAGTAAGATACAAACACACAAAATAGTAAAGTATTCAAAGACAAACGTAAGTATACAATATATGAACAAAAAAGAAGAGAAACGCACAAAGACAAACACTATTTCACAAAGAATTACATAAGAACATTTAAAATACAATTAAACAAAAAGAATATGTGAACATACTATGAAAGAACACAAATAAACACAAAGTACACAGTAAAGTCCTCAAGAGTACATAGAAGTAGAAAAGCACAAAAGACCTGATCCCTGATCTGCTGTTGTGTTTCAGCTCCGTAGGATCATCGGGGACTTTGGAGTTCCCATTGCGATCCTCATCATGGTGCTGGTGGACTACAGTGTGGAGGACACCTACACCCAGGTGAGACATGGGGTCAGGTCATCACTGAGGGCCTGATGGAGACGCATCATGTGACAGCATGGTTTCTGAAGGCCTGATGCTGGTCTTTGCCAAAGGGAACAGACTCACTCATTAAAACCTGATTCTTCTTCTTCCTGGACACAGAAACTGAGCGTGCCCAGTGGGTTCTCCGTGTCCAGTCCTGAGAAGCGTGGTTGGTTGATTTCTCCTCTGGGGTCTGACGGGCACTTTCCTGTTTGGTTCATGGCTGCCAGCATCCTGCCCGCCATCCTGGTCTTCATCCTGATCTTCATGGAGTCCCAGATCACTGCGTATGGCACTTCCTCTTTAATCTGTGTTCGATAGTGGGTCTTTTGTTTTGGCGGGTGACTTTAGTCCATTTCCTGTGCCCCATCAGGCTGATCTGCAGCAAGAAGGAGAGGATGCTGACAAAGGGGACCGGTTTCCACGTGGACCTCCTCATCATTGTGGTGGTGGGTGGACTCTCGGCGATGCTCGGCCTGCCGTGGTTATCGGCCGCCACAGTCCGCTCCGTCACCCACACCAACGCCCTCACCGTCATGAGCAAGTCCGTGGCCCCGGGAGACAAGCCGCGGATCGAGGAGGTGAAGGAGCAGAGGGTGACGGCCTTCGTGGTCGCTGTTCTCGTGGGTAAGACTGTCTCCCTGTCCAGTCCTCGCTGGGATATCCCCCCTACCGCCTTCAGCCCCTCTGAGCTGTCCCCATCCCCCTGCAGGTCTGTCCATCGTCATCGGGGAGGTGCTGCGGCAGATCCCTCTGGCCGTCCTGTTCGGGATCTTCCTCTACATGGGGGTGATGTCCATGAACGGGATCCAGCTCACAGACCGGCTCATCCTGCTGCTGATGCCCCCAAAGTACCACCCTGACCAAAACTATGTCCGCAAGGTTAGCCCCGCCCCCTCCTCTTCGTAACACTGCACCACAGACTCAAGACCAGATAACAGACAGGAGTTTAGACTTTGGAATAGATCTAAGACTTCAGGCCAGGCTTTAAACTTAGACCAGGTTTAAGACTGTGGACCAGGTTTGACCTTAGACCATGTTTTAGGCTGAAGATTAGGTAAAAGACTTTAAACTAAGTATCAAGTTTTAGTCCAGGTTTTAGACTTTAGACCAAGTTTGAGACTTGAGACCAGGATTTTAGCTTTAAACTAGATTACATTAGAACAGGGTTCAGACCATGTCTTAGGCTACGTTCACACTGCAGTCAAAAGTGACCTGAATCTGATTTTTTGGCTCAAATGTGACCTGTATCTGCTTTGTTTTTGACAGTGTGAACAGCACAAGTCACATTGAATCTGACATTTTGGAATCAGATTCAGGCCACTTTCAAATGTGGTACTGAATCAGATACGTATCTGATTTTCTTGAATGCGACCGCGGTCTGAACAGCCAGGTCGCATTCAATGCGACTTTGACGTCATTCTAGAGCAGGGGTCAGAACATAATCAGAGGTTAATATATAGACAAAGTTTCTACCATTTTTCCTAAAATAAAGAGTTTTAGTTGATTATTTACTCTACAAGCATTAAACGATGCATAACAGGAGAAGTGACGAGAGAAAGTGAGAGAGCGCTGGGGCGATCGACTGATGTCTCCATTACATGCACAATAAATAATAAACGTGCATGAATCATACATCATTACACTGTATTATGATATCTGATAAACTTAGCTTATTAACACTGCACCAACAGTTTTAATGAATTTATCAGGCTAAAATAACAGTTTACAGGACGCGGAAAGACACTGATGACCCCTGCTGTCCATCTCATCTGTGTGCATTTGCGCGCTGCTGTATGTTTGACAGCGTCAGTCAGTGAACAGTCTGCTCCTGTCTGATCTGCTCTCAGATAAAATAAGAAACATCAGAACAGATGATAAAACTAAGTTTTTGCCTCTTTGTTCACCTGTTCAGCGCGTGATCGGCTCTGAGCTGTTTTTCTCTCCAGCAGCAATCTCTCATCGGCGGGGAATAGCGTCCGCCTTTAGGTTTATAAGAAATAAAATGTACCCATCATTCCTTTAATAAGAGCTCACTCAGGGTGAGCTGCTGTAACATCAGGTTCTGCGTTATGGGAACAAACATTGTGAAGCACGTTTTTGGTCTCTCTGTGTTTGTTGCCCTCATCACACCGTTCTGTGTGTGATGTCATTAATATTCAGCTGAGCATGCGTGTCACTTCTGAAGCGTGAGCTGTTCACATCGCAGTCTGCAGACAGGCCACATTTAAAGGTGTAGTCTGAACAGCCAAACAAAAAAATCGATTTGAGCAATAAACCAGAATTGAGCATTAAGGGCTGCAGTGTGAACGTAGCCTTAGACTCTAAACCAGAGTGTAGACTTTAGCCCAGATTATAGACCTTAAACTAAGAACAAAATTTCAGACCAGGTTTTAAACTAAGACTAGATTTGAGATTTTTGACCTGGACTTAGACTTTAAGGTCAAGTTTGAGTCTTAAGACCAGGTCCAAGACTTTTGACCTAGTTTTGGATTGGAGACTAGGTTTTAGACTGTAGACCAGGTTTTGGACTCAAGACCAAGTTCTAGACTCTAGACCAGGTTTTAGACTTTAGACCAGGATAAAGACTTCAGACCAGGCTTTAGGTGGTTCAAGGTGCGGTCACTCCACCCTTGTGTCTTTATCTGGTCTTTGTCTCCTCCAGGTGAGGACGCTGAGGATGCACCTGTACACCATCGTCCAGCTGGTCTGTCTGTCTCTCCTGTGGGTCGTCATGGCGACATCAGCGGCGCTGTCCTTCCCCTTCATGCTGCTGCTGACCATCCCCGTGAGGATGCTGCTGCTGCCCCGGATCTTCAGCAAGAGAGAAATCCAAAGTGTGAGTAACAAACGTCACACCTGTGATCATCTCACCTGTTCAGAGGAGACCATGTGACCTGGTCTCACTGTTGGACTGTGGGAGGAGCCTGTCTGTACATTAACCCTCTGACCTTTGACCTCTTGTCCCACAGCTGGATGCAGATGATGCAGAGCCTCACCTGGAGGAGAAGGAGGGGCAGGACGAGTACTCACAGCTGCAGATGCCCGTGTGACCCGCCTGCAGCCCTGTGATTGGCTGACCCCCTCCTTCGTTAGCATAACTGACATATATCCTGTAGCCTGTCCTCAGAATCATATTTTTTTAAATCCTGTTCTTCCTCTGAAGCTGAACTCCTTCTTCTGTCTTAAAGATCTGACTAACTCCTGCTCCTCCACTTTCTGACAATAAAGACACATTTATCTCCAGCTGCAGACTCTGACCTTCATTGGTCCACTGGTGCTGACTGAGGTCAAAGGTCAGCACAGAGGACAGTTTGACCCTCCATGTCTGAGGAGCAGCCTCAGAGTTTTAGGCTCACCTGTCCTCCACCTTCATGATGGAGGTACCAGGCGTCCTCAGTCCTATAGTCCATCCCTGAAGGTCTCATGGTGCTGTTCCTCTGAAGCTTCTCTGATCATGAGATCCTCTGAAGTTTATTCTTCGTGATGAACAAATAAAACTTGATTTATTCTGAAGTCAAACAGAAACAGAGAGTTAAATCACAGAACTCCAACATGGCGGCCCCACTGCAAACATTTGACCCCACGCTGTGACGTCTGACCAATAGAGTCACAGCGTGGGCGTGTGTCCAATCATGTCTCTAACTTTCCAAACCAGACGTCCTTCTTAAATAAAAACTGGAGGGATTTAGTAACCCCCTCCGTACAGTGAGAGCCTTTAGAGATGGGAAATATTAAAATAAAAAACAAAAACAAAAACATAAATGAATGAATAAGGCAAACAAGTAGAATAAATTTTAAAAAATATCATACCATGAAATAAAAAAAGACACAAATACAAATTGATGGTAAATAATAACAAAAATAATGAATAAATAAAAACTTCCTGAAGAAGGCTGACACTGAAACACGTTGAATTGTTGGTTTTTAATGTTGCTCGATTTTAAGAACAGGCTAATTCAATAACAGTCGCTGAGACGCTCAGGTGAGATGCTCAGGTACAGACGAGTGCTGCTGAGATTGTCACTAAGAGCTGAATGTCCTGATATATGTCTGCTGGTCTGAGGAAGCTCCAGGTTCCTGCAGGTTATTCTGAAAACAGCCTCTTGGTTTGATGTCTCCACACCTGGCTCTTTCGTGTTGGAGGCAGAGACGCTCAGGTGAGACCCTGACATTTCACTCTTCTTAAGGTAAAGACAGAATATCATGATGGGTCTGTCTTCTCTCTTCAGGACAGATCATCTCGCCCCTGAAGCTCCCCCCCTCACTCTGTCTCTTTAAGCCCCTCCCCCAGCTCAGGTTGTCATGGTAACACCCTCACAATGAGTCCACTGGAGCATCTCGGAGAAACCTGAGCAGGCGTGGCGGCTCGTGGTCACCGGATCTGTTCAGCTGCTGAATTTTTGATGGAGGCTGTCAGAGATCCTCTACCTGCTGCAGGATGGACAGACACACACCTGGACAGGTAAAGACCAGGTTAGACCAACAGAGACAGAGCTAAAGGACATTAAAGAGGACGGGGGACAGTTGGACAGGACTCTCTAACAGGTAACCTTTGAACTCTTCTTGCCTCTGCAGGGACACCAACATGTTTGAGGGGTCAGAGAGGACAGTGAGGACGTTAGGTAATATTCAGGACGTCCTCCTGCTGTCCCGGTCCAGACTTTAGTGTCCTCTCTTAGACATGTCAGTCGACCTTTGACCTGGTGTTTGAATATCTGTTTATATTTCAATTCTGTTTAGTTTCATGACTTCATTTGAGAAGCTTCAGAGAGCCACCGGCCACTTTATTAGGAACACCTCTGTAGTCCAGGTTGGACATCCTTCATCTTCAGAGCTCCTGAAACGTCCCTCTGAGATGTTGGTCCATGTCTCCATGACAGCATCACACAGCTGCTGAACATCTACGAGGAGAATCTCATGCCCCACCACATCCCAAAACTGCTCTATTGGATTGAGATCTGGTGACTGTGGAGGCCACTGGAGTACAGTGAGGAAACCAGTGTGAGATGATCTGAGCTCTGAGACATGGAGCTGCTGGAAGTCTCCATCAGATACTCTGACCACTCTTCTCTGACATCAACAAGGCAGAGAACTACTGGATATTCTCTCTTGTTTGGACCATCCTAGAGATGGCTGTGTGTGAAGATCCCAGTGGATCAGCAGGTTCTGACAGACCAGCCCATCTGGCACCTCATTTAGAGTCTCTCAGATCTTCTTTCTTCTCCAGTCTGACGCTCGGTTTGAACTTCTGCAGGTCATCTGGACCAAGTCTACATATCTAAATGCAGTGAGTCATTGCCCTGTGATTGGCTGATTAGTTACTTGTGTCCACAAGGATTTGAATCATCAAGTGAACCCATTAAAAAAGCCACCAGTAATTATGTTGAATGTCTAACAGACACAGGTTGGATAATTGTGACTTCAGCCATGACCTTCGAACTTTGAGAAGATGAATGAGAGTGTGACAGCAACGCTGTGGACAGCGCAGAGAGATGGATAAAGAAGAGGGTCTTTGGTATCAGGATCAGGATCGTCTTCAAAGCTCAGTTCATCAGGAGTGTGCTGAGTCTGTCAGACCACTAACTGACCGAGCAGAGAGCCCCACCCCTCCCTCTGTTAGCAGGTGCTGCCTGTGTTCACCTCTTCCTGCTCCTTCACTCATGAAAACTTCACTCACTTTCACACCTGAAGTTTCAGGGACTCGTTTCGGGGGTGGGACGACATCATTCTTTCATTTTTTCTTGGTTTGTTAGTTTTTCACACTGCACCTCGTGAGGCCGACCAAAGCCTAACAAATGCGGTGTAGTCCAGCCTCCAGTCTCTAGTTGGAGCTCTAACTGCGATCTTTGTCCTGCCTGTTGTTGCACTATGACCCAGAAATACAAAACTGTCTTCAAGTGATGACAGCGTTGATCTGGAAACAGGATTCTGTGCCATGAGATAATTAAACTTCACCTGTGCACAGGTGATGGTGTCAGGATGTCCGACGGGAGGCAGCGATCTTTGTCCACCTCAGGAGAGTCTCTGTATCAGGTCCTTGCTCTGCAGAAAGGCTGCAGCCATGATGACATCAAGAAGTCCTACAGGTGAGAACATAAGCCCTGCCCTCTTACCTGCACCAAGTAAACAGTCAGCTGACAGCTCGTCCACAGGTCAGAGTGTGAACATGCAGTGTGACTCAATGTGACGTAGAAAGGAGCAGAAAGAATCTCAGACTTTCCAGAAACTTCTGTTGAGGTTAAGGGAACATTGGAATATTCCAAACTGGAGGCTTTCCAATTGAATTATGGGAATTGTGTTAATTTATGTGAATTAACTGTAAGTCGTGGGTAATTTAAATGAACTGTATCATAATCAAACATAAATATTAACATTCAGTTTAGTCACAGGTACATTCATGCAGATTAACACTTTAAAAACACTGAACAGATTTATTATTGAGAAGAACTTCATCAAGTTTAACTGTTTTATTGATCAATCAGTTTCAGCTTCTCTTTATGTCCACGGGCTCAAAGGTGTCCTCAAAAGTCCAGGGTTTAGAAATCATCTATGCACGTGATGGAGGAGCACCATGCATGTAGGGGGCGTGGCCTCAGTACACCTGTAGAAAGCAGTGAGCCATGGTCCAGATTATGATTAAATATGTTTTCTAAGCTATATATAACATCCCCATTAACCTTCAGTTGAGTTAATTTCAGGTTTTTCACAGTTGAGCACCCCTAGATGTGCAGGTTCTTCCTGAAATGTAACATGCTGTGAATTTTCTAAGTGGTCCTAAAGTGTTTGTTTCTCTTTGTACCATCCTACACCGACTGCTTATGGCTTTAAAAAACAAGATTTCTGCATAAATTATTCGCACAAAAAACTCAGGTCTGGTGTGCAAAGGCCTGGAGACTGGGCCTCATGTTTGGCTCTCCTGATATAGTGGTGCGGTGCTGATGTGTTTTTGTGGTCCACCCCTGATCCTGGAGCTTCAGGACTGTCCTGCATGTTCTGGGACCTTCTCTGAGGAGAACCAGAGAGTCAGACCCACATGTTCGTTCATCATGGTGATCTTCACAAATCAGTCTGATTTCTAAGCTCAAACTTAATCAGTGTCTTCGGTTGTTTTTGTTTTGTTTTGACTGTTTGTGTGGAAACAGGAAGTTGGCGTTACGGTACCACCCCGATAAGAACCCGGACAACCCTGAAGCGGCGGAGAAGTTTAAGGAGCTGAACGCGGCCCACGCCGTCCTGTCCGACCTGACCAAGAGGAACATCTACGACTCCTACGGCTCCCTGGGACTCTATGTCGCACAGCAGTTTGGAGAGGACAACGTCAACACCTACTTCATGCTGTCCACCTGGTGGGCCAAGGTGGGCGGGGCTTACTCTGACCAATCAGGAAACCTTTACCATGTTTAAAACTAGAACTACAGCTTCACAGTTAACACCAGGTCTACGACAGTACAGGGCAGAGCTCTGACAGAAAGGGATGAGACCCAGTGACCTTGACGTTTGACCTTGTTCCTCATCATGATCAGGTCATCATCTTCCGAGGACACCTGAGCAAAATCTGACTGAAGCCCTTAAGAGAATTCTCAGCCTATCAGGTGAGAGGGTCAGAGATGATCATGAGGCTCAAGGGCATCTGACCTTTCTGGCTGGCCTTTTTTAAGGTCAAAGTCAACCTTCGAGAAAATTTAAAAAAAAAAAACTTTAGGACACTTTCAGGGGTCACACTCACAAGCAGTTGGTGAACATGATGCTTAGTGACATTTGATCTTTGTCCTTTAAGGTCTAATCTGCTCATTTCTTCTACTGTATCGTTATAAGATTGAATTTTTAAAAAGGGATAATCATTACCCTCTGTGACCTTGACCGTTGACCCCTACAGTCAAGGTCACAGAGGTCATGAGGCCCAAGGACATTTGACCTCGTCTCTCTAAAATCAAATGAGTTCATCTTTAAGTCACGTAGACATTTAAATCTAATTAAAGAAAATCTAATTTAAATTTTTAAGTATTCTGCTCAAAAAAACAATGCCTATTGACCTTTGACCTTTGATCTGTGACCTTCATAATCTTTCGTCCATCCATCAGTCAGAGCAGACATTTGAGTTTAGTTTACAACAAAAATCACCAAAGTGTTCTTGTTCTACACAAGTTCTGGATGAACACAAGCCTCAATGACCTTGACCCATGACCCTTGACCACCAAAAATGATCAACTCAATCCACAGATCCGCCAAACATTTGTCAAAATTTAATCAAAATTACTTCAATTTTTTCTTGAGATAAAATGTAGAGTTCACAAAACCATGGACTTAAGTGAATGATGACCTGCAACCTTGACTTTGACCTTCAAAATGTAATCATTTGGTCGATCAGTCAGAGGAGACAGTTCTGCCTGTGAAATTGAAAAAAGCTGAAAAAAATCACACAGTCAATTAAAGGACAACCCGAAGTCTCCCTGACCTTCACCTTTTACCCACGATCTTCAAAGGTCAGGGTCTGATGTGGTTTATACTTGTTTCTGTGCCCTGGTCTTGATCATGGATCTGGTTTTTCAGGGTCTGATGTGGTTTATACTTGTTTCTGTGCCCTGGTCTGGATCGTGGATCTTGTTTTCAGGGTCTGATATGGTTTTGTCTTGTTTCTGTGCCCTGGTCTTGATTGTGGATCTGGTTTTTCAGGGTCTGTTGTGGTTTATACTTGTTTCTGTGCCCTGGTCTTGATCGTGGATCTTGTTTTCAGGGTCTGATGTGGTTTTGTCTTGTTTCTGTGCCCTGGTCTTGATCGTGGATCTTGTTTTCAGGGTCTGTTGTGGTTTTGTCTTGTTTCTGTGCCCTGGTCTTGATTGTGGATCTGGTTTTTCAGGGTCTCTTTGCGGTGTGTGGCCTCCTTACTGGCTGTTACTGCTGCTGCTGTCTCTGCTGCTGCTGTAACTGCTGCTGTGGGAAACTCAAGCCACCCCCCCCAGGTGAGGGGGCGGAGCCAGACTTCATCTCCCCGGACGACCTGGAGGAGGAGTTACGTAACGAGCCCGACGATGGTGAGGGGGGGGCGGGGCTAAATTCAGCAGAAAATGAACCTCTGCTCTGAAGCGGCTCCATCCTCACAGATTTTTCTTCTTCGTCTGTTTGTTTGTTTGCAGACGTCGAAGTTCCGATCGTTCAGCAGCCGACGAACGCCAGCGAGAAAACTCAGCTAATCACCGACGGACACCGACGATACGGAGAAACGTACACATGAGGCCCACGGGAAACAGGAAACGCATCACTAACGGGGCGGAGACAGTGAACTAGGAGACCCCCCACAGGCTCACAGTCACTAAAGTTTAGTTTAAACCTGAATATATATATATATATATATATATGTATATGTGTTTATTAAAAGAGCCCTCTGATTGGCTGCTTGATGTTGATTTAATAGGAAAATAAAGGTAGAACTTAAAATCGATCTAACAATAAAGACTGGGCATTCTTTATCAATTAATTACTTAATTACTCCATTTAGAATAATAAAGTCTTTCATGTAAGTTTGTCGTCATACCTGTTGATGTAAATAAAGTTTGGGTGTGAAAGTTGGTCGATGTTAAAAGTTGCAGCGTGTGTTTTGTGTTTGTTTATCAAATAAAACCTGACCTGTGATACCTGTGATGATGTCACTGATGATGTCACTGATGGTGTCACCTGGACTCAAAATGGAGACACAGTAAAAAAAAGTTGTTGTTATTTTAATCCAAATTAAACCCGCTTATGACCCATTTAGTAAAGTGAAGGTCTGTTACTCTTTAAATCCAGTAATTACAGAATCAAACCAGTCTAAACCCAGTTAGAACTCTCAGAAACAGGTGCAGCCAGTTAGGCTATACAGAGATAAAACCACTTAAAAACCAGTTATTCCTGTGTTAAACCTGTGTAAACTCAGTTGTTACCATTTTGATCTAGTGTGAATCTATTTATAAGTCTTTATGATCATCTACGATCCAGTTAATTTTCTGTAAATCTGGTGTACGTATATCTACTTATTCCTGTTTTAATGCAGAGTAAATCCAGTTGTGACTCTAATAAAACCCGTGTATTCGAGTTATAATAAAACCAGATTAAATCAAGTTCTTTCTGTTTAAATCCAGGGCAAATCCAGTTTTTAATCTATTAAACCTTTTTTCTGAGTGTAATTCCATGTATTCTTGTTTTTATCTTGTTCAAACACAGTTCTTACTTCACTAAACCAGTGAACACCAAGTTGTGACATTGTTAAACCAGTTTATATCCAGTTGTTACTCTTTAAATCCAGTTTAAATCCAGTTATTCCTATTTCAGACCAGTGTAAACCCTGTTGTGATGTCCCCTGAAACTCAAACTCTCTCTGCTCCACATTTCAGCTGAAGCTCCAGCAGGAGGCGCTGCAGCCTCGTCCTGATTCAGTGAACTGTCCCTTTAATAAACTCTGACCCACTGACTCCCCCCTCCCTCCTGTTGTCCTGTCCTGTACGGCCCCCTCTGACCTTTGACATATAAGGGCATGTCGGCACGGCAACGGCTGACGTCTGTCCGTCTAAAAACAGACCGAGACCCTCACAGCAGACTCACACTCACAGCCTGTTGGACCTCCGTCTTTCTGCACTTTTGGACTGTTTTTCAGACTCTGGGACGACTCACGCCCTCCTGCTCTACCCTGTTTTCTCCCCTGTTTTCTCCCCTGTTGTCTCTTGGCTGTGTCTCTTTACCCGCCCTGACATACCCCCTGTTTTTGTCCCGCTGTCCTCCTGTTGTCCCCCTGGTGTCCCCCTCTTGTCTCCCTTGTTGTCCCCCCGTTGTCCCCCCTCCCTCAGCAGCATGGACAGCCTGGAGAAGCAGCTGGTCTGTCCCATCTGTCTGGAGATGTTCACCAAGCCCGTGGTCATCCTGCCGTGCCAACACAACCTGTGCCGCAAGTGTGCCAACGACGTCTTCCAGGTGAGGACCAGCAGGGCCGGTCTGAGTCCCTCTGAGGCCCCGGGCAGAGACATGGCAGACACCTTTGACATTTAAAAAACACAGTTGTTGTTTTTCCTTAGCCGCTGTTGTTTTAAAAGAGGACATTTAACCCGCCTGTCCTTGGTTTTAATTGGTCAGTCATGTTTAACGATGCTGTGCAGAAGTAATGCCCATGTACTCATGCACATGTGAGTGCGGGAGGGAGAGACTCAGAGGACACAACAGTGACATTAATGAGACATGATACAGCACATTTAGCTGGACAGCACTGTTAGCTCTAACCTGTTGTTAGCACTCAAGCTAGCTGGCTTTACCATACTAACAGTTAGCTCAGTTAGCTCTGTCAGATGGCTGCATTATAACTGCTTCATCACGGCTCTAAATGCTCTGTTTCTGTCACCATGGTTTCTAAAGATTAAAGATTTGAGATTTATTTGTTTTTAAAATGGGACAGTATGCATTAACGGGCAGTTACATGTGAATACATGGGATTATAGGCAAGTGGCTAATGTCCATCCCCAGTTGAGGTTGCTGTCAGTCAACACATAAAAACAAACATCAATAACAGGAATGAAACCCACAGAGCATATTAAAAAACAAGCAGCATACATAAACTGTGGACATACAGTCCAAAATATAACAGCCCCGGAGTTGTGGGACTGTGGGAATTAAACACAATGAATTATAAAGTGCCATAGAGCTAATTAAAGTGCCATAGTGCTAATTAAAGTGTCATAGTGCTAAAGTGCAGAGTGCTAGCTGCCTGGGAGCTCAGGTCCTCATTATATTGCACATTACCCTACTGCCCAAGATTATAAAGTGCCAGATTGAATATAATATAATATAATATAATATTGCAGGATGCCCATAGCACACGGCTGCACATGCAGATGTCATTAGCTGCTAAAGTTAATCACATCTGAGTTTTCCACTGTTCAGGTACCCCGACTTTACCAGCTAATGACGGTAATGCTTTTAGCTGGTAAAGTCGGGGTAACTGAAGAGTGGAAACTGTAAAAACCAGACCAGTTTTTATTTGTTGTTCTGCAGGGCTGTGATCAGCCCTGTTGATGGGACGTTTGAGAGACTCTGCCCCCTACAGGCTGGAGGAATCACAGCAAAGAGAAAGCTGCTCAGAGCATGAAGCTGTGTTCACATCAAACACAAAAAAACATTCACATCGAGTCTTCAGAACACAAATTTTTCTGCATGTATTCACACATTTACATGAATCAGACCCAAAAGCTACAGGACAGGGGGCGGGGCCTGTGCCCTCACACCTGGATGTTTCTACAGTCACTGTCTTCTTCCTGCTCTCCAAACCAGAAGCTAACAGTCTCAGAGGAGACTGAGATAGAAACACCTCCCTGTGATGGTCCATGGAGAGTTTCACCTCGATGTCCGGCTGATGGACCCTCTGATACTCCCGCAGACCCTCTCCTCCTCTCTCTCTCCTGGGTGCTCCTGTACTTCTCCTGGGAAGTTCTTCATATTCTCTCTGGTGATAAACTCAGTAAATCAGTGCTCATAAGCCAGAAAAACACCCCAGTATCAGCTCTCCGCTGTGCTTTCTGGTTGGTTCTCAGTCCAGTCTGAAAAGTCTTAAATAAATCTGACCTCACTCCAAACAGAGGAGCTCCAATGTTTACTCCCTCCTCTGTCTGTGATGTCATCCTTGATGCTGATTGGCTGTCAAGCCCTGTCTCAGGTGAATTTGTGACAGAAGTTGAATATATATTTATACTGAACGATGCGTCTTTTTGGTGTGACCTCAGCTTCAACTCTGTCACAGTTTGTGACCATGTGACCGTCTGAGGGCAAACATTTACCTGTCTCACCTTAAGTTACTCCACTTCAGGTCATTTAAGTGCTTGAGTTTGACCAGCAGGGGGCGCACTGTCAGAACCAAGTGGACCCAGAGAGGGTCTTCGCTCGGCTGGATCATCACTAAAACTCTTTCTCCTGGGTCAGTTTTCCTAAAATGTTTTTAGTGGCTGAGTTTTTGATTTGATGCTCCGCCCCCTGCAGGCCTCTAACCCTTACCTGTCTACGAGGAGCGGCTCCACGGTGACATCCGGCGGTCGTTTCCGCTGCCCGTCCTGTCGTCATGAGGTGGTTTTGGACCGCCATGGAGTCTACGGGCTGCAGAGGAACCTGCTGGTGGAGAACATCATCGACATGTACAAGCAGGGCAGCAGCAGGTAACTCCAACAGGCACACACACAACATCATTAACAACAGCAACAACAACAACAACATCATAAACAACAACAGCAACAACATCATAAACAACAACAGCAACAACATCATTAACAACAACAACGTCATAAACAACAACAGCAACAACATCATTAACAACAACAACGTCATAAACAACAACAACAACAACATCATAAACAACAACAACAACATCATAAACAACAACAGCAACATCATAAACAACAACAACAGCAACATCATAAACAACAACAACATCATAAACAACAACAACAACAACAACATCATAAACAACAACCGCAAAATCCTAAACAACAACATCATAGACAACAATAACATTATTAACAAGGGGTCATGACCCCACTCAGGTCTATTTATTTGTTGACCTATGTGAAACATGTCCCTAAAAGTGCATTAATTATGAATAACATGGAAAATACTTCCTGTTATGTGTGTTTGGCGTCACCTGTTTGACTGTGCGTGTCACACATCAGGTGTGTTTGTGTGATTCAAACGGTCAAATCCTGAGCAGAGCTGATGTTTGAGAGGTTAAAGCAGATCAAATATTTGTGTCGGATCATTTTATTTCAGTCTTTTTGTTCACTTTAGGCTCGAGGGTCCCCAGAGAGCAGCCAATCAGAGGGGTACACAGGGGTTAGAGGTCAATAACGTGTTTTGGTTGCTCCAGTTTCTCAGAGAGACGAGTCGTCCTGGTCTCAGACTTCAGGGTCTGAGCTCCACGTGGAGGTGACGGCGTTTTTCTGAGCGAGGATCAACAGGATGTTTACGGAGAGTGACGAAGGTGACAGCTGTGAGTTAGCCGTTAGCCATTAGCCGTTAGCGAGGTTCTATTTTTAAATGTGGGTCAGCAGAGCAGCTGATAAACACGCTCCACACTGCTGTTCAGCTCACAGGGACAAAATATTAGGGACAAACGTTTACTGACCACAAAAACTTTATTAATAAAAACACATGGAGCTCCAGGGGAACAGAAACCAAGACCTGGACCCAGACATGACCCGTCTGAGACCATCAGACCCTGAGGTCACATCAGAGGACAGACCCTCAAACATCCTCCTGAGAATCACAGGGCCCTGACCTTTGACCTGTGTCTGCAGAAAGTCTCTGACGTCACAAGGACAAGTACCGGGTGAACATAAAGGTCTAGGACTTTAACTTTTGACCTCTGACCTTCATGTTCTAATCCTTGTGTCAGACATTTGTACAAAGTTTGATGTGTGTGTGTGTGTGTGTGTGTGTGTGTTGGCAGTAACCCCGTCCCCGAGGTGAAGCCTCAGCAGCCCATGTGTGAGGACCACGAGGACGAGAAGATCAACATCTACTGTGTGACCCACGGCGTGCCCACCTGCTCCCTCTGCAAGGTGTTTGGAGCCCACAAGGACTGTGAGGTCGCCCCCATCAACAGCGTGTTCCTCACCCAGAAGGTCAGGAGAGGAAGATGATGGTGATGATTGTGATGATAATGATGATGATGGTGATGGTAATAACGATAGTATTGATGATGGTGATGATGATGATGATGGTAATAATGATGGTAATGATGATGATGATGATGATGATGGTGATGATAATGATGATGATGGTGATGGTGATGATGATGGTGATGGTGATGGTAATAATGATGGTAATGATGATGATGATTATGATGGTGATGATGATGATGATGGTGCTGATAATGATGATGATGATGATGGTAATAAGGATGGTAATGATGATGATGATTATGATGGTGATGATGATGATGATGGTGATGATAATGATGATGATGGTGATGGTAATAATGATGGTGATGATGATGATGATGATAGTAATAATGATGGTAATGATGATGATGATTATGATGGTGATGATGATGATGATGGTGATGATAATGATGATGATGGTGATGGTAATAATGATGGTGATGATGATGATGGTAATAATGATGGTAATGATGATGATGATGATGATGAAGATAATGATGATGATAATGATGGTGATGATGATGATGATGGTGATGATGATGATGGTAATAATGATGGTAATGATGATGATGATGATGATGAAGATGATGATGATGGTAATAATGATGGTAATGATGATGATGATGATGGTGATGATGATGATGGTGGTAATAATGATGGTAATGATGATGATAATGATGGTGATGATGATGATGATGGTGATGATAATGATGATGATGGTGATGGTAATAATGATGGTGATGATGATGATGTTGATGGTAATAATGATGGTTATGATGATGATGATGATGATGATGATGATGATGAAGATGATGATGATGGTAATAATGATGGTAATGATGATGATGATGATGGTGATGATGATGATGGTGGTGATAGTGATGATGATAATAATGATGGTGATGATGATGATGGTGATGATGATGATGGTGATGATAAAGATGATGATTGGCTCAAATTTGAAATAAAATGTTACGTAATTACTGATAGTCCTATTTTTTAAATTTAAGTTGTCAAGGAATTACAATCAAATTTATATTTAAGATGTAGAATTATGTTTGATAAACTTAACCTTTTACAAATTTACAACATATTAAGCTCAACTAAACAATTTTCCACTCAATTTTTTATGTAAAGTTATAAAAAATTTAACTGACTTGTTTGTGTAAAATAATAATATTTATGCTTGATTTGTAATGTGAATTTACAGGTAAAAAAAACTCAAATTTTGATTTTTTGAATATAAATTCTTTTTGTTAATTTTAAGAAAAATTTTAAGACTTGATTTTTTAAAAGGAAATCACAACTTTTGAAACTCAATTTTGTTTGTTCAAATATTTTAAATCTGTTTGTCATAATATTTTGAATATGTATGTTAAAATGACTTACCTGTGTGTTAAAATGACTTGCCTGTGTGTTAAAATGACTTACATGTGTGTGTTAAAATGACTTACCTGTGTGTTAAATGACTGACCTGTGTGTTAAAATGACTTACCTGTGTGTTAAAATGACTTACCTGTGTGTGTAAAAATGACTTACGTGTGTGTGTTAAAATGACTTACCTGTGTGTTAAATGACTGACCTGTGTGTTAAAATGACTTACCTGTGTGTTAAAATGACTTACCTGTGTGTGTAAAAATGACTTACATGTGTGTGTTAAAATGACTTACATGTGTGTGTTAAAATGACTTACCTGTGTGTTAAATGACTTACCTGTGTGTTAAATGCCTTACCGGTGTGCTCAGGCTGAGCTGACTGACTGCATCTCCATGATGGTGGGGAACAACGAGAGGACTCAGGCCATCATCAGTCAGCTGGAGGAGACCTGCAGAGCCGTCGACGTGAGTTCACTCCAATTAAACTCTGTAATAACTCCTCCTCCTCCTCCTCCTCCTACTCTATCTCCATCTCCTCCTCCTCCTCCTCCTCCTCCTCCTCCTCCTCCTCCTACTCTATCTCCATCTCCTCCTCCTCCTCCTCCTCCTCCTCCTCCTCCTCCTCCTACTCTATCTCCATCTCCTCCTCCTCCTCCTCCATCTCCTACTCTATCTCCATCTCCTCCTCCTCCTCCTCCATCTCCTCCTCCTTCTCCATCACCATCTCCTCCTCCTCCTCCTCCTCCTCCTACTCTATCTCCATCTCCTCCTCCTCCTCCTCCTCCTCCTCCTCCTACTCTATCTCCATCTCCTCCTCCTCCTCCTACTCTATCTCCATCTCCTCCTCCTTCTCCATCACCATCTCCTCCATCTCCTCCTACTCCATCTCCTCCTCCTCTATCTCCATCCCCTCCTCCTCCTCCTCCTCCTCCTCCTCCTCCTACTCTATCTCCATCTCCTCCTCCTCCTCCTCCTCCTCCATCTCCTCCTCCTACTCTGTCTCCATCTCCTCCTCCATCTCCATCTCCTCCTCTATCTCCTCCTCCTCCTCCTCCTCCTCCTCCTCCTCCTCCATCTCCTCCTCCTCCACCATCTCCTCCTCCTCCATCTCCTCCTCCTCCACCATCTCCTCCTCCTCCTCCTCCTCCTCCTCCTCCTCCTCCTCCATCTCCTCCTCCTACTCTATCTCCTCTTCCTCCATCTCCTCCTCCTCCTCCTCCATCTCCTCCTCCTACTCTATCTCCATCTCCTCCTCCACCTCCTCCTCCTCCTCCACCATCTCATCCTCCGCCTCCTCCTCCTCCTCCTCCTCCTCCTCCTCCTCCTCCATCTCCTCCTCCTAATCTATCCCCATCTCCTCCTCCTCCTCCTCCTCCTCCATCTCCTCCTCCTACTCTATCTCCATCTCCTCCTCCTCCTCCTCCTCCTCCTCCATCTCCTCCTCCTACTCTATCTCCATTTCCTCCTCCTCCTCCTCCTCCATCTCCTCCTCCTACTCTATCTCCATCTCCTCCTCCTCCTCCTCCATCTCCTCCTCCTCCTCCTCCTCCTCCTCCTACTCCATCTCCTCCTCCTCCATCTCCTCCTCCTCCATCTCCTCCTCCTCCATCTCCTCCTCCTACTCTATCTCCTCCTCCTCCATCTCCTCCTCCTCCTCCTCCATCTCCTCCTCCTACTCTATCTCCATCTCCTCCTCCTCCTCCCCCTACTCCTCCTTGTCCTCCTCCTCCTCCTCCTCCATCTCCACCTCCTACTCTATCTCCTCCTCCTCCATCTCCTCCTCCTCCTCCTCCATCTCCTCCTCCTACTCTATCTCCATCTCCTCCTCCTCCTCCTCCTCCTCCTACTCTATCTCCATCTCCTCCTCCTAATCTATCTCCATCTCCTCCTCCTCCTCCTCCTCCTCCTACTCTATCTCCTCCTCCTCCTCCATCTCCTCCTCCTCCTCCTCTTCCTCCATCTCCTCCTCCTACTCTATCTCCATCTCCTCCTCCTCCTCCTCCTCCATCTCCTCCTCCTACTCTATCTCCATCTCCTCCTCCTCCATCTCCTCCTCCTTCTCCTCCTCCTCCTACTCTATCTCCATCTCCTCCTCCTCCTCCTCCATCTCCTCCTCCTCCTCCTCCATCTCCTCCTCCTCCTCCTCCATCTCCTCCTCCTACTCTATCTCCATCTCCTCCTCCTCCTCCTCCATCTCCTCCTCCTACTCTATCTCCTCCTCCTCCATCTCCTCCTCCTCCTCCTCCATCTCCTCCTCCTACTCTATCTCCATCTCCTCCTCCTCCTCCTCCTCCTCCTCCTCCTCCTCCTCCATCTCCTCCTCCTCCTCCTCCATCTCCTCCTCCTCCTACTCTATCTCCATCTCCTCCTCCTCCTCCTCCATCTCCTCCTCTTACTCTATCTCCTCCTTCTCCATCTCCTCCTCCTCCTCCTCCATCTCCTCCTCCTACTCTATCTCCATCTCCTCCTCCTCCTCCTCCTCCTCCTCCTCCTCCTACTCTATCTCCATCTCCTCCTCCTAATCTATCTCCATCTCCTCCTCCTCCTCCTCCTCCTACTCTATCTCCTCCTCCTCCTCCATCTCCTCCTCCTCCTCCTCTTCCTCCATCTCCTCCTCCTAATCTATCCCCATCTCCTCCTCCTTCTCCTCCTCCTCCTCCTCCTCCTCCATTTCCTCCTCCTACTCTATCTCCATCTCCTCCTCCTCCTCCTCCATCTCCTCCTCCTCCTCCTCCATCTCCTCCTCCTACTTTATCTCCATCTCCTCCTCCTCCTCCTCCATCTCCTCCTCCTCCTCCATCTCCTCCTCCTACTCTATCTCCTCCTCCTCCATCTCCTCCTCCTCCTCCTCCATCTCCTCCTCCTACTCTATCTCCATCTCCTCCTCCTCCTCCTCCTCCTCCTCCTCCTCCTCCATCTCCTCCTCCTCCTCCTCCATCTCCTCCTCCTCCTACTCTATCTCCATCTCCTCCTCCTCCTCCTCCATCTCCTCCTCCTACTCTATCTCCTCCTTCTCCATCTCCTCCTCCTCCTCCTCCATCTCCTCCTCCTCCTCCTCCTCCTCCTGTCGCCTGAGTGTCCTCCCTCAGGTCCTCAGGGTGCTCTTTGTTTGCAGGAGAACAGCCGTAGGCAGAAGTCTAAGGTGTGTGAGACGTTGGATCACCTGTTCGCCCTGCTGGAGGAGAAGAAGAGCGAGATGATCGTGAGGATCAACTGTGAGCAGGAGGAGAAGCTGGACTACATCGGCAGTCTGAGGAGGAAGTACAGCGAGCACCTGGAGACCACGGCCAAGGTGGTGGAGACCGCCATCCAGACGCTGGACGAGTCAGAGATGGCTGTGTTCCTGCAGGTGACCTTTGACCTTCTTCTCCTTCCCCTTCTTCTTCCTCTTCTTTTATTCTTCTCCTTCTTCTTCTTCTTCTTCTTCTTCCTCTTCTTTTATTCTTCTCCTTCTTCTCCCTCTTCTCCCTCTTCCTCATCTTCTTCTTCTTCTTCTTCTTCTTCTTCTCCCTCTTCTTCTTCTCCTTCTTCTTCTTCTTCTTCTTCTTCTTCTTCTTCTCCCTCTTCTTCTTCTCCTTCTTCTTCTCCCTCTTCCTCTTCTTCTTCTTCTTCTCCCTCTTCTTCTTCTTCTTCTTCTTCTTCTCCCTCTTTTTCTTCTCCTTCTTCTCCCTCTTCTCCCTCTTCCTCTTCTTCTTCTTCTTCTTCTTCTTCTTCTTCTTCTCCCTCTTCTTCTTCTTCTTCCTCTTCTTCTTCTTCTTCTTCTTCTTCTTCTCCCTCTTCTTCTTCTCCTTCTTCTTCTTCTTCTTCCTCTTCTTCTTCTTCTTCTTCTTCTTCTCCTCTGCAGCCACTTTAGCTGGTCTAGGTTCTAGGTGGCCAGCTTCTGGTTTGTTCTTCAGCTGCAGGTCCAGGTCTGGACCAGGCTGTAGGCTCAGACAGGTGTTTCTGGATGACCTTCAGGTCCAGCTGAGCTCCTTGGGTTCTCCAGTGGTTCTTGTGGTGCTGTGGTTGAGCTGGTGCCTCAGTCTTTAAATCTGGAGACCCATCAGAGTTAGTGGTTGTGGTCCCATGAAGACTCTGCTGAAGATCCTGGTCCTGAAGTCCTCTGAGGGTAATGATGTGTTTCTCTGTTTGTCCACAGACGGCCAAACCTCTGCTGCAGAAGTGAGTCTCAGCCTGTGAAGTCACATCTTCTCTGGAGGTCCACTCCTCCTGTGTCTGTAATGACGGCCTGTTGTGGTTTTGTTCTGGTCAGGATCGTGGAGGGCACCAACACGTCCCACCTGGACCAGGTCCAACACGGCTACGAGAAGATGGACCACTTCACCGCCAACTTTGAGCGCCAGAGGAGGGCGCTGAGCAGAGTGGACTTCATCAAACGTATTAACTGTTTTTTATTCATTATTTTTATAATTATCTCTACATTTATTTATCCATCCACCCGTATATTTATTTAATTTAAATCTGTTTGTATATTTTTTAATCTATCTATACATTTATTTATCTGTTCACTTATATATATGCTTGCCTGTATACCCATTAATGCATTTATTAATTTATTTTATTAATTCATTTCTTTATTTATCTTTATATCCGCCCTATTATTTATTTATTTATTTGCCTATCTTCCCATTACCTATCTTTCAACCTGTTTATTTATTCAATTATTCATCTATTTACCTTCCTAAGTATTTATTTATTCTTTTATTAATGCAGTATATATATGTAATCTATATATTTACTCAATCATTTTTCTATTTCTATCTATTTATCCATCATAGGTCTTTTTATTCATTTATTGGTTTATTTTTCTACCCAAATATTTATTTTATTTGTTTACATGTTCATTTATTTATCTGTTTCCTGCTTTTTTATTTATTAATTTAATCATGAATCACTATTCAACTATTTATCCATAATCATCTAATCATGTATTTGTTTTTCTACTTTTATATGTATTATAATATTTACAAGTTGTTTAGTTATTCTTGCACTTTTTTTCCTTTAATGTATTTATTTATCTATTTATTTATTCATTTATTAATGTTTTTATTTTTTCCAACCATTTACTTATTTATTTATTTATTTATTATTTCCACCATATTTTTTTACTTATGTATTTATGTGTTTAATTATTTTTTTTCTTCCCATTCACTTATTAGTCAATTAATTACTAAATTAATCATTTTCACCATTATTCATTTATTGAAGTATTTATTGATTTATTTTTCTATGTGATTATTTAACTACTTATTTCTTCATTTTGATGGCTGCAGCAGACTACAGCAGTACAGCCTGAGCTTTTTAAGAATACCTTAAAACCTTAAAACAGAAACATGCTAATGTGTTAGCATGAAGCCGATGTGCCTTAATGACCTCACATGACCTCCTCGTTGTCTCTCAGTGGACGAGGACGATGATGATGATGATGATGAGGTGGTGGAGGTCAGAGGAACCGCAGCAGGAAGTCGAGTGGAGCCGCTGCAGCAGGCCGTAGGACCGTCGACCAATCAGCAGCCTCCTCCAGCTCCTGCTCAGCCTATCGGAGCTCAGCATTTAGCCCCGCCCCCTCAGAGACGTGCGGAAGCCACGCCCACAAACGCCAGCACCAGCAACACCCTGCAGACAAAGAGCCCCACCCCCTCTTCATCTGCCCTGCCCCCTCTACCTGTCCCCACAGCCGCACCTGTTCCTCAGGTAAGATGTCACGATGCATTCAGATGATAATCCGACTTTCGGGCTCTGGGTAATTCTCTGTGATTGTTTTGGGTTTGATTTAACTTCTTATTTTTTTTTTGTTCAGACGGTCATAAACATTAAAATTTACTAAACTGAAAAGATTTTACATAAAAACATTAATAAGTGAATATCATATTTGATTTCTGTATTTCAATAATTAGAAATTAAAGATAAAAATATTTAGACTTTATCATCAGTGATTTGAATTTCAGTTTTTATTCGCTGGGATACACACACTTTCAAGATTTGTATTATTTTACAAACAATAAAGAAGTGGACGCAGTTACAAATTAATCATGAACTGAGTTGATATGTATTTTAAAATAAATACTTGTGGGTAAAATAACACAGATTATTATAATTTAATACCCAGCAGATAAGAAATAAAAACATCAGGGATGCTCTTCTCCCTGGACGAGGATATGCTCCATGGGACGGACAAACCACAAGATCCAATAAAGAACAAAAAGACGGTTTATGAGGAGAACGTGAATGACTTTATGCTCTAAAGCTAACAGGGAGACTTCAGTTAATAACATGGAACATTCATTTTAATGTTTTTATCCACCATCCGTTTATTTATTTATGCATTTATTTTGTTGAATGTTTATTTGTACAGCGACAGTTTAAAGTAAGACTACAGCATTTAGCCTGAGCTAATTTATAATGTCGTCCTCAGTTTGGCTTTTAAAGACAGAAAATATAAAAAAATCTCTAAGAACAAAAATTCAACAAACTCAACAGTTAAAGACATAATAATACAGAACAATAAAACATAAAAACATTTTTATGTTAAAGCAGTAAGAGTGAATCTAAAGTAAATTTAACACCGTGGATCCAAAGACCGTTAAAGGAAGTGTTTTAATGAAATAATCCAGAATATTTAAACTCATTTGTCTGATTTTTACTGACGAGTTCAGCCGAGCTTCAAGTGAGACATCAGGGGTTACCTTCAGGTTCTCTCAGCAGATTGTAACTCCTTCTGTCCACATTTTTAATAATAATAATTATTTAATCATTTAAAGCTGGAAGAAAAAGCTGCCTGGTGGGCAGCGCTGAGTGAGAAGAGGGGCCGCATGGTTTAGGAAACAAATAAAAAAGCACATGAATGTGTCTCTAAAAATGTCGATGTTCAGTGATTAAACTTTATTTTCTGATTGTTCCTCAGGGTCAGTCGGACCAGCAGGGCGAGGACGACAGAGACGGACCCAAACACGTCTTCTCCTTCAGCTGGCTCAACCAGAAGTGACCCCCCCCATGAATTACGATCATTTAACATTTTTTTTATTAAAACAGCTAAAGACTTTACGCATGCATGTTTTTAAGGATCATGAGGTCTGAGCCTCAGTCTTTTTATAAAACAGTTTGTTTCCTGTTTTAGTTTAATCGTGTTCATGGGAGAGAATAAATGTAAATAATAAATAATAATAAAAAATAAAAATAATAAATTAATGTTTTATTATCAAAGTCCTTCTGAGGCCTCCTCTTTCTCACAGCATGAAGACAACAACAGCAGGTATATGATTAGGGGCGGGGCTTAAGAGCCTGGGCCCCCAGAGCACGAGGCCCAGAGAGCACACCTGTCCCTGATGGTGAACTGACCCTGAACAGCTGATTAGTCCTGGTCAGTCTCTGATTTGTTCACAGCAGCAGACGGAGGATCAAACCTTTAATGACGTAAATAAATAAATAAACAAATAAATAAATAAATAAACCCGGTCATGGGCGGAGCTTCAGCAGGTGCAGCTTCTCTCCGCTCTGATGAGGTCTTCATTTCCTCCCGAGCTCATCCATCATCCTGCGGTTACTGTCGGCCTGCACGGCGAGCTGCTCCGCCCGCGCCATCTCCAGCACCTCCCTCAGGAGGTGAAAGGTCAGGTCCAGGGAGATGGGCGAGTCATCGGACCGCCCCGTCCTCTCCCCACTGTCCCCCTCTGCCTGCAGCCTGGTTCACCCTTGAAGAAGAGGAGGAGGAGTCTTTGACTCCGCCCACCTGGAGGGAGAGCTCCTCCCCCAAGTGGAGCAGCAGGGGGATGGAGGGGGGCTAGGCGGGGCGGCAGGTGGCGGGGCGAGGCAGGAGGGCGGCGAGCAGAGCGAGGACACACAGAGACACCATCGGCTTCATGTCCAACCAGAGCTCCAGGTGAACAGCACACCTGAGAGGACAAACTGAGGGTTAGAGAGCTCAGAGGGCAGCAGCCAATCACAGGGCTGCTGAGACCAAACACCTGAGTCACAACATCAAACACCAAACACCACCAGGAGCCATGTTTAGACATCTGAGGGTGGGTCTGCCCACGCCCTGAGGACAGCCAATCAGAGCGCAGCACAACTGTCCTGTTGTTCACCTGAGACAGGTGTAAAGATGTATTGATTGATTGATTGATTGAGTCTGACAGTCCTGGTGCTCCTTCTTTCGTTTGGACAGGTGTATTGAGATGTGCGGGGATTATAAATCTCATTATAGAGAAAACAGTGTATTTTATACGGTGATATATTAAAATCTAATCATTTCAAATATTATATAATAAATCATAAATAAAATATTCAAATCTAATCTAGCACTAACTGAAGGACTGTGCTGGGTCTGGTCTTCCTTGGTCTTGGGTCTGGTCTACATCAGTCCTTCATGTGGCTCTGTCTGGCGTCTCCTCCTCAGAACTCAATGATGGCTCTTCTGGTCCAGTCTGGAGGACCTTCGTGGTCCAGTCTGGAGGATCTTCGTGGTCCAGTCTGGAGGATCTTCGTGGTCCAGTCTGGAGGATCTTCGTGTTCCAGTCTGGAGGACCTTCGTGGTCCAGTCTGGAGGATCTTCGTGGTCCAGTCTGGAGGACCTTTGTGGTCCAGTCTATTTCACCGACTCTGACAAACATGAAGGTCTTAGATGTTCTTACCTGATGGTCCTTCAGAGCAGTGTCTTGGTCCAGGTCCTCTTCGTCTCTGCCTCCTCATCCTGATATATCAGAGGAGCTGTGGGGGTCAGATGGTAGTTTGTTTAAAGGCCTGTTCATCCACACCTTCGATCACGTTGGTTCCTGCAGACTCAGAGGTCAGAGGTCAGCCTCAGGGCCGTCACAGAGATGTTCTCCAGCCCCTCTGCTCCTCCTGGTCTTCACCGTGAGGATCCTGAGTCCAGATTCAGTGTGAAGCCATTATTACCTCTGCCAAGGAGGTTCTGTTTCCTCCAGCATTTCTTTGTTTGTTTGTTTGTTTGTTTGTTAGCAAGATGACACAAAAATCACTGGACGGATTTTGCTGAAATTTTCAGGAGATGTTGGTAATGAACCATCTTAAAAATGCTGACCTTTTGGTGGTATATTTGTCTGGATGCCAGAAATTCCCAAAATGTCAAACAATCCCATAAGTTAGCATTGGGTGGAATTTAAGAAAAATCATATCTCTGCCATTTTTTTAACAGATTGACTCCAAGAGCACCCATCTGCAGGGACCGGGCACCGCCATGTCTGCAGCGCATACCCGAAGTTGGTCTTTTTTGTGTAGATTATTCACTGCTCCATACCAGAATATATATTTATCTTTATTTTGCAGTTACATATTTACCGTAACTCATACCGGTATAATTTATCATACTGAATTATTTATTTTATAGCAGTTTGTATATTTCTTTATCTATAATAATTTGAATAGGTAGTTATTTTAACAGTTTTATACATACTGGATAAATCCTGAACATTTGAAGTGTAAACATCTAATGGCCCAAATGTTTGCAATTAGAAGTCTAAAATAATCACGGATCAAGTGATGGTGTTAATGTTTCAAATAATAAATAATATCACTGTTATTAAGCTCTGTGAATACAATGTGTGTGAGTGTGTGTGCAAAAAGCCTGCATCCCCTTTAGCACTCTGTTCAGATTTCATGAAGTCCATAAACCAAATTAATTTTAATTTTATTTGGAGGAATCAAACTCACTATATCAAAAAAGCGATCACAGTTCAAGACCTCTCTAAAGGGGGATTAAAGGCAATAGACTTTGAATGTATGAATAGAACTTTAAAAGTAAATTGGCTAAAGCAACATGTTTCAATATGTTATGGCACATTTTCCCTCAGAGTATATTTGATCAGATGGGTGGTATACAGATTGTCCTTAAACGTGATTACAATATAAGCAAACTATCTATTAAGTTGGCAAAAAATCACCAGCAGGTTCTACTTTTTTGGAAATTGCTTTACAAACACAACTATACACCTGACAGTACTCCATTGTGGAATAATGGGTATGTTCTCCATAAAGGAAAATCTAAGTTTTATAAAGACTGGATGGATAAGAATAAACTATAAACTATCTGGTGCATAAAGGATCTCTTATATGCAAGTGGGGATTGATTATTTTATGACAAGTATTTTGTGGTAAATATCACTTTAATTGCAATTTCAAAGATTTTAAATCTCTTACCAAAGCCATACCAAAAGCATTATTATTATTATATTATTATCCTGATTGTGAGACTCCTCACAATCAGGATCCGATCCAGATTGACTTCACCAAAAAAAAAAATTGAACCTTATAATGGGAAATCCCTTCGAAGACATTCAATAATTCATATAAAATCAGAATATTAAGTGATGTTCCTAAAACTTGTGGTGTTCATGCAGGATAATAACCTCCATGTTTGTGCTGAGTTTGTTCTGGATCCTGGCTCTGTTCTGGATCTGGTGATCCAGACTCATATCTTTAAAGGGGTTGTGGAAAAACCACTGCTGATCAGAGCTGCTTGGTGGAGGTCTGCGCTCTCTGAGTGATTTTCTCTTAACTGATTATTAACGATATTATGATTGAATTTTTCAATCCGGTATGAGTTTTAGAGTTTGTGCTGATGTCTGTCCGCGGGTCCTCCAGGTTCTGATGAGGTCTTCGGTGAATGCTGGCTATGGCAGGAGGCCGTGATGAGGTGCTGGTGGTGATCCTGATCCTGGAGCTCTGTAACGGACCTGATACCTCTGACAGACCAACAGTCTCCACGTCTGGATCAGGACTCACAGGTCAGGATGTGCTGGTGGAGCTTCTCAGAGCCTGATGTCAGCAGCCTTTCTAAAACACATGTTCTGCTCTGAGTGGAGTGTGCATGTTCTCCTCGGCCATGTGTGGCCTTGCACAGCAGCTGGATCCTCCTGATTCAATGTCTGTTATCAGATCAGGTCCATCGCGCCAAGCTTCAATCTACGACTGTACTTGACCCAGAGCAGCATGGACCAATCAGAGTCCTCCAGAGCAGGAAGAGGTGGAGCTACAGCAGGAAGTGACTGCACATACGCAGATTAACATGGATGCTAACAGCTTCAGCAGCAGTTTGATCAGATCTGGACCACATTTCTTTATTAAATGTTAAACATCACTACAATCTTCTTTGTAGTAAAGATATTTAACACTTCTGACATGTTTGAGGAGAGTTTGTCTTACAAAGTGGCTCATGTTCTGTGACACGGTATGGCCTTCTTAATTATCTGAATCATCTGATAAATGTGATTGACAGATTGATCGTCCAATCACATGCTGTTATGCTTCTGAAAGGTTCTGCCCTCCCCAAACACTCTCTTTGGGCTCTTTCCCAGATGGACCAGTGTGATGTACTGGGGGGTCCTGGTGTGTCGGGTCAGTCCACGTGTGGGCGCCTTGGTGATCTGGTTTCCTCCTCAGACTTAAAACCTGCTCGTTAGCTTAATTAGGCTTTGTCCTTTTATTTACGCACAAAGTTTTCAAACACAGATACAGAATTTCAAAGTTACACATACAGACTTTGGACAGTGATAGTACACAATAGTTCTCAAAATAATTGAATTATTTTTAATTAACTGAAGAAAGGGCAGAAGTCCGTGTCTTATTTTGACAGGTCTAATTAAGAGCAGAGTTTTGTTTAATTTCTTTGAGAGTAAAGATTAATCAGTATTTAATAACCTCAGAATGTTTAACTACATTAATGTGCAACAGATTAATAACATAATTAATAACAGAGTCTGTAAAGAGACCACCAGGTGGGACAGAGTTTGGCATTTTACCGTGAAGGGCTGAGAAAGGCTTTTATTTTGAAATGTGGAAGCGGAAGCAGCTCGTGCTGTTGACGCTGTCTTGACTTCACAGTGCTTTACCCGGAGTGCTCCACGCGCTGCAGATCACCTCACCGGGAGCTCGAGGAGATGGCCGGACGGGACCGAGTGGTTCACCTGCTCAGACAGCTGGAGCGCGCGGCGTAAGTTCGATCGATTATTGGAAACTGATCTGAAGGTAAAGGTGACCGCGCGCGACCTCAGAGTGATGACGTCTCACCTGAGGCCCTCCCACTCTGTTGTTTTTCTCAGCAGAACAGGGGCTGGTTTTTGGCGAATCCCGTTTAAGTAATCTGCATTTTTGAAGGTAATCCGGGTTTAAATGCGGATTAAAAGCAGAGCAGCGTTCACATAGAGACTTGTAATAATCCGGTTTAATGTTTGTTAACGTTCGGCTCCATGTTACACTGTAAAAACATGAATATACACTTTAAACTGTTACAATACACTGTAAAAACATGAATATACACTTTAAACTGTTACAATACAATGTAAAAACATGAATATACACTTTAAACTGTTACTATACACTGTAAATTAATGGATATACACTGTAAAAACATGAATATACACTTTAAACTGTTACTATACACTGTAAATTAATGGATATACACTGTAAAAACATGAATATACACTTTAAACTGTTACTATACACTGTAAATTAATGGATATACATTAAAAAACATGAATATACTCTTTAAACTGTTACTATACACTGTAAAAACATGAATATACACTTTAAAATGTTACTATACACTGTAAATTAATGGATATACACTGTAAAAACATGAATATACTCTTTAAACTGTTACTATACACTGTAAAAACATGAATATACTCTTTAAACTGTTACTATACACTGTAAAAACATGAATATACACTTTAAACTGTTACTAGACACTGTAAATTAATGGATATACACTGTAAAACATGAATATACACTTTAAACTGTTACTATACACTGTAAATTAATGGATATACACTGTAAAAACATGAATATACACTTTAAACTGTTACTATACACTGTAAATTAATGGATATACACTAAAAACATGAATATACTCTTTAAACTGTTACTATACACTGTAAAAACATGAATATACACTTTAAAATGTTACTATACACTGTAAATTAATGGATATACACTGTAAAAACATGAATATACTCTTTAAACTGTTACTATACACTGTAAAAACATGAACATACTCTTTAAACTGTTACTATACACTGTAAAAACATGAATATACACTTTAAACTGTTACTATACACTGTAAATTAATGGATATACACTGTAAAACATGAATATACACTTTAAACTGTTACTATACACTGTAAATTAATGGATATACACTGTAAAAACATGAATATACACTTTAAACTGTTACTATACACTGTAAATTAATGGATATACACTAAAAACATGAATATACTCTTTAAACTGTTACTATACACTGTAAAAACATGAATATACACTTTAAAATGTTACTATACACTGTAAATTAATGGATATACACTGTAAAACATGAATATACACTAAAAAAACATGAATATACACTATAAACTGTCACTATACACTGTAAAAACATGAATATATTCTATAAAAACATGAATATACACTATAAAAACATGAATATACACTATAAACTGTTACTATACACTGTAAAAACATGAATGTATTCTATAAAAACATAAATATACACTATAAAACCATGAATATACACTGTAAAAACAATTAAATATACGCTTAAAAATACGCTGTAAACTGTTACTATATACTGTAAAAACATGAATATACTCTTTAAACTGTTACTATACACTGTAAAAACATGAATATACACTATAAACTGTTATTATACACTGTAAATTAATGGATATACACTGTAAAAACATGAATATACTCTTTAAACTTGTACTATACACTGTAAGAACATGAATATACACTTTAAACAGTTACTATACACTGTAAATTAATGGATATACACTGTAAAAACATGAATATACTCTTTAAACTGTTACTATATACTGTAAAAACATGAATATACACTTTAAACTGTTACTATACACTGTAAAAACATGAATATACACTTTAAACTGTTACTATACACTGTAAATTAATGAATATACACTGTAAAACATGAATATACTCTTTAAACTGTTACTATACACTGTAAAAACATGAATATACACTTTAAACTGTTACTATACACTGGAAATTAATGGATATACGCTGTAAAAACATGATTATACACTATAAACTGTTACTATACACTGTAAAAACATGAATATACTCTTTAAACTGTTACTATACACTGTAAAAACATGAATATACACTTTAAACTGTTACTATACACTGTAAAAACATGAATCTACACTTTAAACTGTTACTATACACTGTAAATTAATGAATATACACTGTAAAACATGAATATACTCTTTAAACTGTTACTATACACTGTAAAAACATGAATATACACTTTAAACTGTTACTATACACTGTAAATTAATGGATATACACTGTAAAACATGAATATACTCTATAAAAACATGAATATACTCTTTAAACTGTTACTATACACTGTAAAAACATGAATATACACTTTAAACTGTTACTATACACTGTAAATTAATGGATATACACTGTAAAAACATGAATATACTCTTTAAACTTGTACTATACACTGTAAGAACATGAATATACACTTTAAACAGTTACTATACACTGTAAATTAATGGATATACACTGTAAAAACATGAATATACTCTTTAAACTGTTACTATACACTGTATAAAACATGAATATACACTTTAAACTGTTACTATATACTGTAAAAACATGATTATACACTATAAACTGTTACTATACAATTTAAAAACATGAATATACTCTTTAAACTGTTACTATACACTGTAAAAACATGAATATACACTATAAACTGTTTTATACACTGTAAATTAATGGATATACACTGTAAAAACATGAATATACTCTTTAAACTGTTACTATACACTGTATAAAACATGAATATACACTTTAAACTGTTACTATACACTGTAAATTAATGGATATACACTGTAAAAACATGAATATATTCTATAAAAACATGAATATACACTATAAAAACATGAATATACACTGTAAAAACATTTAAATATGCTATAAACTGTTACTATGTACTGTAAAAACATGATTATACACTATAAACTGTTACTATACACTGTTAAAACATGAATATACACTTTAAACTGTTACTATCGATGTAAAAACATGAATATACACTTTAAACTTTTACTATACACTAAGTTAATGGATAGACACTGTAAAAACATGAATATACTCTTTAAACTGTTACTATACACTGTAAAAACATGAATATACACTATAAAACATGAATATACACTATAAAAACATTTAAATACGCTGTAAACTGTTACTATATACTGTAAAAACATGAATATACACTATAAACTGTTACTATACACTGTAAAAACATTAATATATTCTATAAAAACATGAATATACACTATAAAAACATGAATATACACTGTAAAAACAATTAAATACGCTGTAAACTGTTACTATATACTGTAAAAACATGATTATACACTATAAACTGTTACTATACACTGTAAAAACATGAATATACTCTTTAAACTGTTACTATACACTGTAAAAACATGAATATACACTTTAAACTGTTACTATACACTGTAAAAACATGAATATACACTTTAAACTGTTACTATACACTGTAAATTAATGAATATACACTGTAAAACATGAATATACTCTTTAAACTGTTACTATACACTGTAAAAACATGAATATACACTTTAAACTGTTACTATACACTGGAAATTAATGGATATACGCTGTAAAACCATGAATATACTCTTTAAACTGTTACTTTACACTGTAAAAGCATGAATATACACTATAAAACATGAATATACACTATAAAAACATTTAAATACGCTGTAAACTGTTACTATATACTGTAAAAACATGAATATACACTATAAACTGTTACTATACACTGTAAGATCATGAATATATTCTATAAAAACATGAATATACACTGTAAAAACATTTAAATACACTATAAACTGTTACTATACACTGTTAAAACATGAATATACACTATAAAAACATGAATATACACTGTAAAAACATTTAAATACACTATAAACTGTTACTATACACTGTTAAAACATGAATATACACTATAAACTGTTACTATACACTGTAAGATCATGAATATATTCTATAAAAACATGAATATACACTGTAAAAACATTTAAATACACTATAAACTGTTACTATACACTGTTAAAACATGAATATACACTATAAAAACATGAATATACACTGTAAAAACATTTAAATACACTATAAACTGTTACTATACACTGTTAAAACATGAATATACACTATAAACTGTTACTATACACTGTAATACATGAATATACTCTTTAAACTGTTACTATACACTGTAAAAACATGAATATATTCTATAAAAACATGAATATACACTATAAAAACATGAATATACACTATAAACTGTTACTATACACTGTTAAAACATGAATATACACCATAAACTCTTTAATATACGCTGTTTGTTTCTCAGGTCACTGATTTAATTGATTTCTTAGCGTGTTGTGTTTCCTCACAGTGTCCGCAGTCGTGTTGACGTTTCATGTTTATTTCTGTGCGATCGCTGCGCTCTCCTCTCTGATGTGACCTTCTGTTCACAGATGCAGATGCCCCGCCCACTCCAACACCTTCCACCAAGGTACTCTCACTTTAATTAAAATAATTAAAATAAATGTTTTCAATCTCCACCTGAGTCAATAATTAAATCAGCCTCGGTCACAGATCCCCTCACATCAGCTGTTTTGGTCTCTCCGTCTACAGGGGCAGGAGCTGCTACCTGCACCGTCAGGAAGACCGACTACGCCTTCGAGGTAAGTCACAACATTCTGCTTATCGATCCAGTTCTTAACGATTCCTGTTGATTTTCTGTGTGGAAAAAGTCGTCCACTAAAGGTGTTCAGGGTCAGTGACCTCAAACACACGACACTCCTGATATCCAGGGCTGTGCAGTCCAAACACTTCAGTGAGGTGCAGATGTTTGGACCGACTGAACTTGTGCAGGAAGCATCCTTTCGTCAAAGATTAAGACCCAGTCTCGACCTCGACTGCACGCCGCTTTTGACTTCTTTGTCATTAATGCTGGCTGCCTCTAATGAGAGTGCGATGTCCTTAATTTGCAAAGTATACGGATCAAAGTGGAAGGAACTGATGAGAGAGTCGATAAGAGAATTTTGATAATTGAATGACACTCACTCTGTTAATTTGGTATTTTAGTATGTTGGTTAGTTTTGATGATTGTAAATATCTTCGTTTCTTTGATCTCTATTTTTTTTTGTATTCAATACATGCTACTATCCCTGTACTGGCCCTGTGCTGCTGCAAACCAGAATTTCCCCTTGGGGATCAATAAAGGATTATCTTATCTTATCTTATCTTATCTTCAATAAGAGAATTGTAAAGAGAATCGATAAGAGCATTGATTATAGAATCAATAAGTGAATCGATAACAGAATTGATAAGCAAAAAGACTGATGATATTGATTTCTCGAGGGTGTTGTTATCAAATGGCGTTGGTTTTGATTCCTGTCCCTAGTATGGGCAGATATTTGTTTTAAAAAACTGAACATCAGTGTCATATTTAATAAAACTTCATCTCGGACTTTGTCTCCGTTTGTTGATCCTCAGATGGCGAGCTCCAACATCAGATACGGCGAAGGAGTCAGCAGGGAGATCGGCATGGTAACCAAACATCCTTGATTCTTCCTCTGAGCCTCAGACCTTCTCAAACCAAACCTGATATCATGTTGTTGTGACGTTGTCCTTCACTGTTGATCTCTGTTTTCTGTGTGGTGTTGTGTTGCCTTGGTCTTGTGGTCCAGACTCTGATGTCTCCCTGGTCTTGGTTCCTCCTGTAGGACCTACAGAACCTTGGAGCCCGTAACGTCTGCCTGATGACAGATAAGAACCTGTCCCTCCTCCCCCCAATGAAGGCCGTCCTCGAGTCTCTGGCCAAGAATGGAGTCCAGTACAAAGTCTATGATAAGGTCCGCGTGGAGCCTACGGACAGCAGGTGAGACTGAAGGTCAGGTGGTGTTACGCACCTGTCTAGGGGGGAGGTGCGTGACATGTTGAAGGGGAAAAAGGAGGATGAAGGGGAGATCACTCTGAAACCGAACACATGAACACGATAATGTTTTTACGAATATTAAAGCTCTTCTAATGTCCTCCGTCTCTTTTTCTGTGTTCCAGTTTTAAAGAAGCCATCGCCTTTGCCAAAAACGACTCGTTTGACGTGTTCGTGGCAGTGGGCGGCGGCTCTGTGATTGACACCTGTAAGGCGGCCAATCTGTACGCGTGTCACCCTGACGCCGACTTCCTGGACTTTGTCAACGCTCCAATCGGGAAGGGGAAGCCGATCACCGGAGCTCTGAAGCCGCTCATCGCAGGTAACAGTCAGGTCACCGTGGCAACCACTGAGATGGAAGCTGATTGGATATAAGGCTGAAGGGGAGGGGTCAGAATGCTGTGAAGGTCATTTGTTAATGAGAATCAAATAAAATCAAACCATCATACAGTGTTTAACACTGAGGCCTCCACTCTCAGTGACATATCAGGGCTGTTTCTTACTGTTCTTCATTAGATCAGTCGATTATTCAGAAAATCCATCGTTAACAGATTAATGAACGACAAACAGTGAGTGGATGAGTCTGAGCTCCTGACTGAAGTGTTCAGTTATAAATCAGGAGAATCTGTATCTGCTCTCGTCTTATCTGTGGGGTCAGCTCAGGGTTCCTGTGACCATAAAGATCTTCCAGGTGAAAGGTCGCGGTGCCTCACTCACATGTTTCCTCTGCTTGTTCTTTAAACTTTAGTTCCCACCACGGCGGGGACGGGCAGCGAGACCACCGGGGTGGCCATCTTTGACTACGAGCCTCTGAAAGCCAAAACAGGTAAAGGTCACGTCAGGGTGGCGTGTAGGAACATCTGATCTTCATGATCTGAGAAAAGAGCTCCTGTGACGTCAGGCTCAGGGTAGGACACCAGCGGGTCCTCCAGCTGCTCTTCAGACATGTTTTCTGTTGTCATGGTTACAGCCCGAGGTCTGATCACTGTCCACATGTGGTCAGAGATCAGGGGACAGGGCGGAGACCCTCAGGTGTGGGACAGTCTGATGTTCTTATGTTCCTCATGGTGAGGACGTCACAGGAGCTTAAACATCTGTGGAGGGAGAGGGCTGTCTAATCCGTGGGCTGTGATTGGTTGTTTGTGTTCAGGTATCGCCAGCAGAGCCATCAGACCCACGCTGGGCATCGTTGACCCGATGCACACACTGAGCATGCCCGAGAGAGTGGCCGCCAACAGCGGCTTCGACGTGCTCTGGTAATGCCCCCCCCCCCCCCCCACACACACACACACACAGACGGCTCAGCGAGGCCGCCGTGTGATGGTTAACTCAGACAGGTGTGAGGCGTTAATGATTCAGGGACAATAAAGATAAAGGACAGGACGAGTGTCCACAGTCCACCTGCGTCCCCTCTGGATCAGGACTTTCACGATCTTATTTACCTGAACATCCTGAAATAACACCTGAAGGTCACTCTGAAGGTCAGTCACGTGTGCCGGGCTCTTTGTGTCCAATCAGAGTGACCTCTTCCAGATTAAATCAGTTCATCGTCCAGTCAGAGAGGACACCTGAGCCAAGTTGGACAGAAATCAGTCCTTTTTTATGTATTTATTGTTTATTTGACGTGGACATCACAATTACATTGGACAAACCAGGTGCATTGTTTGAGTGTTTTAGCACAGGTGCTAATTCGCAACTCTTGTCCACAGGAGGCAGGAAGTGACTATGTTTTAGTTAAAAAGATAAAAACTCCCCTTCATCACTTTTAGATACTGAGATCGTTCTTTTTGTTTTGAATTGTTGTACTTGTACTTGAATTGTTCTGATGTGTGAACTGGGCTGAGGCTCCAAAGTCAAAATAAAGCTCAGATTTCATGTTTCTGCTGTGTCCTCTTTTTCTGTTTTTGTTTTTGTGTTTGAATTTAACTGAAACTCTGATGTTTATGTTCCTGATTGTTCCCTCAGTCACGCTCTGGAGTCCTACACCGCCCTGCCCTACAACCAGAGGAGCCCCTGCCCCCCCAACCCCATCAACCGCCCCGCCTACCAGGGCAGCAACCCCATCAGCGACGTGTGGTCCCGCCACGCCCTCAACGTGGTCGCCAAGTACATGAAACGGTAAAAAACCATGAGTGATAAGAAAAAACACTGGACCTGAACAGCAGAGACCCGAACACACTCCCTGAGGAACTCCGCTGGAGGTTTGAGTCACACCGGGCCGGTCCTGAACGGGTTCAGAGAGGATCTTAAACACAAACACGGTCCATAAACAGAAACTATTCAGATCAGAGCAAAGAATCCTGACAGACAATCACACCAGAACATCTGCTCAGCAAACCAAATCAAATCTTTATTCAAATTAAATCACCGAACAAACAATAAAAACTGTTAATTTAATTTGAATTAAATCATGAGATAAAAGTTTGGGAACATCTGTGGATGCATTTGTGAACGTAAACGACAAACTGTTAATCACATAACAAAACAAATGACAGCTTTGTTTGTTTTGTTGTTTATTTGTTTGTCACGGTAACTCTGTGTATTTGGCATGCTTGTCTGTGTATTTGTTTGTGAGACTATTTGTGGATTTCTTTGTGCATATCTTTGGTATTTTTCTTTTGGGTTGTGTATTTGTTTTTTGAGTTTGTTTATTTGTTTTGTATAGGTATCTGTCAGTGTTTGTGTTTTTCTTTTTTTCCTTAGTTAATTTCTTTGTCTTTTTATTTTTTTTGCTGTTGTGTCCTTTTGATTGCTTTTTGTTTTGAATCCTCATTTATATGTTTCTCTTGTTTGTTCTGTTCTGTTTTTTAAAGAATTTATTCATTTGCTTTTGTTTAACTATCCATGTGTTTATTTTTTAATTGTCTCTTTTTTATTATTTGTATGTCTTTTTTTAATTATTTGTTTGTTTGTGTGTTTTTCAATTGTTTGTTTGTTTGTTTGTTTACAGAGCAGTGAGGGACCCTGAGGATCTGGAGGCCCGCTCCAGCATGCACTTGGCCAGCGTGTTTGCAGGGATCGGTTTTGGAAACGCAGGAGTCCATCTGTGGTGAGAAAATCAGCTGTTTATTTATTTATTTATTTATTTATGTAAGGAAACAGTTTCACATTCTTTTTTGTCTTTTCACAGTTTTTGGCCTTTAAATATCATTTATAAAATCTTGACATGGATTAAACCCACAGATACTTTTTTACAAACTGAAACCCTTCTGCTGTTCTGCTTCCATATCCTGATAAAAATGTAATAAATATTAAATATATGCGATAACATTTTGAATAGATGTAATTAATATTACGTTAGTAAAATAAACATGAAATACATTTAATGAATATTAACTAAATGTACTAGATATTAAATAAATGTGATGAAATGATTAACTCCTCAGTTAATCTTTTGTATTGTTTCCTCGTTGCAGTCACGGGATGTCGTATCCGATCGCTGGTAACGTGAAGACTCATGAAGCAAAGGGCTACAGCGTGGAGCACCCCCTGGTGGTGAGTGGAGTTTTTACTCTGAAGATTCAGAGGCTTGAGCGCCTCCCTGTGGCCCCATGCGGACCTTTTGGTGTGCAGCGCAGGGGTCTCTCCTGTTGACCACCTGCCCCAGTGTAGCAGATTAGCATTAAAGGAGGGGTCAAGGTGGAGTGCTCCTAACTGAAGGATCCAGAGAATGACTGCACCCTAAACCACCAGAAACCAAATCAAAAAACTAAACCTGGTCTAAGTCTTAAGCCTGGTCTAAAGTCTGAAACCTGGTCTTAAGTCTGAAACCTGGTCTAAAGTCTGAAACCTGGTCTTAGTCTTAAGCCTGGTCTACAGTCTGAAACCTGGTCTTAAGTCTGAAACCTGGTCTAAAGTCTGAAACCTGGTCTAAGTCTTAAGCCTGGTCTGAAGTCTAAAACTTGGTCTTAGTCTGAAACCTGGTCTAAGTCTTAAGCCTGGTCTAAAGTCTAAAACTTGGTCTTAGTCTGAAACCTGGTCTTAGTCTGAACCCTGGTCTAAGTCGTAAGCCTGGTCTAAAGTCTGAAACCTGGTCTTAGTCTGAAACCTGGTCTAAGTCTTAAGCCTGGTCTAAAGTCTGAAACCTGGTCTAAGTCTGAAACATGGTCAAAAGTCTGAAACCTGGTCTAAGTCTTAAGCCTGGTCTAAAGTCTGAAACCTGGTCTAAAGTCTGAAACCTGGTCTAAGTCTTAAGCCTGGTCTAATCTTAAGCCTGGTCTAAAGTCTGAAACCTGGTCTAAAGTCTTAAGCCTGGTCTAAAGTCTGAAACCTGGTCTAAAGTCTGAAACCTGGTCTAAGTCTTAAGCCTGGTCTAATCTTAAGCCTGGTCTAAAGTCTGAAACCTGGTCTAAGTCTTAAGCCTGGTCTAAAGTCTGAAACCTGGTCTTAAGTCTGAAACCTGGTCTTAAGTCTGAAACCTGGTCTTAGTCTTAAGCCTGGTCTTAAGTCTTAAGCCTGGTCTAAAGTCTGAAACCTGGTCTAAAGACTGAAACCTGGTCTTATTCTGAAACCTGGTCTAAGTCTTAAGCCTGGTCTAAAGTGTGTTACCTGGTATTAGTCTGAAACCTTTTCTTAGTCTGAAACCTAATCTAAGTCTTAAGCCTGGTCTAAGTCTGTTACCTGGTCTTAGTCTGAAACCTGGTCTAAGTCTTAAGCCTGGTCTTAAGTCTGAAACCTGGTCTAAGTCTGAAACCTGGTCTAAAGTCTGAAACCGGGTGGAAAGTCTGAAACCTGGTCTTAGTCTGAAACTGGGTGGAAAGTCTGAATCATGGTCAAAAGTCTGGAACCTGGTCTAAGTCTTAAGCATGGTCTTGGTCTTAAGCCTGGTCTAAAGTCTGAAACCTGGTCTAAGTCTGTTACCTGGTCTGAGTCTGAAACCTGGTCTAAGTCTTAAGCCTGGTCTTAGTCTTAAGCCTGGTCTAAAGTCTGAAACCTGGTCTTAAGTCTGAAACCTGGTCTAAAGTCTGAAACCTGGTCTAAGTCTTAAGCCTGGTCTTAAGCCTGGTCTAAAGTCTGAAACCTGGTCTACAGTCTGAAACCTATTCTTAGTCTGAAACCTGGTCTAAGTCTTAAGCCTGGTCTAATCTTAAGCCTGGTCTTAGTCTGAAACCTTTTCTTAGTCTGAAACCTGGTCCAAGTCTTAAGCCTGGTCTAAAGTCTGAAACCTGGTCTTAAGTCTGTTACCTGGTCTAAGTCTTAAGCCTGGTCTTAAGTCTGAAACCTGGTCTAAAGTCTGAAACCTGGTCTTAGTCTGAAACCGGGTGGAAAGTCTGAAACATGGTCAAAGTTTGAAACCTGGTCTAAGTCTTAAGCCTGGTCTAAAGTGTGTTGCCTGATCTTGGTCTGAAACCTGGTCTTAGTCTTAAGCCTGGTCTAAAGTCTGAAACCTGGTCTAAGTCTGTCACCTGGTCTGAGTCTGAAACCTGGTCTAAGTCTTAAGCCTGGTCTTAGTCTTAAGCCTGGTCTTAAGTCTGAAACCTGGTCTTAAGTCTGAAACCTGGTCTAAAGTCTGAAACCTGGTCTTAGTCTGAACCCTGGTCCAAAGTATGAAACCTGGTCTAAAGTCTGAAACCTGGTCTTAGTCTGAAACCTGGTCTAAAGTCTGAAACCTGGTCTTAGTCTGAAACCGGTTGGAAAGTCTGAAACATGGTCAAAAGTCTGAAACCTGGTCTAAGTCTTAAGCCTGGTCTAAAGTGTGTTGCCTGATCTTGGTCTGAAACCTGGTCTTAGTCTTAAGCCTGGTCTAAAGTCTGAAACCTTGTCTAAGTCTGTTACCTGGTCTGAGTCTGAAACCTGGTCTAAGTCTTAAGCCTGGTCTTAGTCTTAAGCCTGGTCTTAAGTCTGAAACCTTGTCTTAAGTCTGAAACCTGGTCTAAAGTCTGAAACCTGGTCTAAGTCTTAAGCCTGGTCTTAAGCCTGGTCTAAAGTCTGAAACCTGGTCTAAAGTCTGAAACCTGGTCTTAGTCTGAAACCTGGTCTAAGTCTTAAGCCCGTCTAATCTTAAGCCTGGTCTAAAGTCTGAAACCTGGTCTAAAGTCTCAAACCTGGTCTAAAGTCTGAAACCTGGTCTAAGTCTGTAGCCTGGTCTACAGTCTGAAACCTGGTCTTAAGTCTGAAACCTGGTCTTAAGTCTGAAACCTGGTCTTAGTCTTAAGCCTGGTCTTAAGTCTTAAGCCTGGTCTATAGTCTGAAACCTGGTCTTAGTCTGAAACCTGGTCTTAGTCCGAAACCTGGTCTAAGTCTTAAGCCTGGTCTTAAGTCTAAAACTTGGTCTTAGTCTGAAACCTGGTCTAAGTCTTAAGCCTGGTCAAAAGTCTGAAACCTGGTCTTAGTCTGAACTCTGGTCTAAGTCGTAAGCCTGGTCTAAAGTCTGAAACCTGGTCTTAGTCTTAAGCCTGGTCTTAAGTCTGAAACCTGGTCTTAAGTCTGAAACCTGGTATAAAGTCTGAAACCTGGTCTAAGTCTTAAGCCTGGTCTTAAGCCTGGTCTAAAGTCTGAAACCTGGTCTAAAGTCTGAAACCTTGTCTTAGTCTGAAACCTGGTCTAAGTCTTAAGCATGGTCTTAGTCTTAAGCCTGGTCTAAAGTCTGAAACCTGGTCTAAGTCTGTTACCTGGTCTGAGTCTGAAACCTGGTCTAAGTCTTAAGCCTGGTCTTAGTCTTAAGCCTGGTCTAAAGTCTGAAACCTGGTCTTAAGTCTGAAACCTGGTATAAAGTCTGAAACCTGGTCTAAGTCTTAAGCCTGGTCTTAAGCCTGGTCTAAAGTCTGAAACCTGGTCTAAAGTCTGAAACCTGGTCTTAGTCTGAAACCTGGTCTAAGTCTTAAGCCTGGTCTAATCTTAAGCCTGGTCTTAGTCTGAAACCTTTTCTTAGTCTGAAACCTGGTCCAAGTCTAAAGCCTGGTCTAAAGTCCGAAACCTGCTCTAAGTCTGTTACCTGGTCTAAGTCTTAAGCCTGGTCTTAAGTCTGAAACCTGGTCCAAAGTCTGAAACCTGGTCTTAGTCTGAAACCGGGTGGAAAGTCTGAAACATGGTCAAAAGTCTGAAACCTGGTCTAAGTCTTAAGCCTGGTCTAAAGTGTGTTGCCTGATCTTGGTCTGAAACCTGGTCTTAGTCTTAAGCCTGGTCTAAAGTCTGAAACCTGGTCTAAGTCTGTTACCTGGTCTGAGTCTGAAACCTGGTCTAAGTCTTAAGCCTGGTCTTAGTCTTAAGCCTGGTCTTTAGTCTGAAACCTGGTCTTAAGTCTGAAACCTGGTCTAAGTCTTAAGCCTGGTCTAAAGTGTGTTACCTGACCTTAGTCTGAAACCTTGTCTAAGCCTTAAGCCTGGTCTTAGTCTTGAGCCTGGTCTTAGTCTGAAACCTGGTCTAAGTCTTTAGCCTGGTCTAAAGTGTGTTACCTTGTCTTAGTCTGAAACCTTTTCTTAGTCAGAAACCTGGTCTTAGTCTTAAGCCTGGTCTAAAGTCTGAAACCTGGTCTAAGTCTGTTACCCGGTCTAAGTCTTAAGCCTGGCCTTAAGTCTGAAACCTGGTCTTAGTCTGAAACCTGGTCTAAAGTCTGAAACCTTGTCCATCAGCAGATGGACCAATCAGGGATCAGCCTGGTCTTCAGTTTGTCTTCACTCAGTAGATGATGATGTGTTTTTGTCCTCAGCCTCACGGTCTCTCGGTGGTCCTCACGTCTCCAGCTGTCTTTAACTTCACTGCCCCGATGTGTCCGGAGCGCCACCTGGAGGCTGCAGAGATCCTCGGTAACAGCACAGCTCACAGTGAAAACACGTACCTGCACACACCTGAGCAGAAACCTGAGCCCTCACATGAGCATGAGAGCCCCCTGCAGGTGCCCTCTGTCCACATTCAGACACAAAACAGGATCAAAGTGTCCTCGGCACAGAGACATGTTTACATCCAGAGTCAGGACTAAACATGGGGAATCAGGGGTCCAGTTTCTGCAGCTAAAATCTGGACCAGTCTTTCTGAAGATGTGAGACAGGCCTGGTGACACGTGACCTTTTGTATTGTGATTTCAGTGCTTTTTTCTTGTTCTGTAAAGCACGTTGGATTACCTTGTGCAGAGTTGTGCTCTACAGATAAACTTGCCTTGCCTATGTTAGAGAGGGAGGGACAGGTCCAGTCTGTGGTGCATTCAGGGCCAGTCACGTGCTCTGTGTTGTGTTCAGGTGCAGACATCAGTAAGGTGAAGCGAGGGGATGCTGGTGCGGTTTTGTCCGACACGCTGCGAAAGTTCCTGTACGACCTTCACGTGGAGGACGGACTGGAGGCCGTGGGCTACAGCAAGGACGACATCCCAGCTCTGGTGAAGGGGACCATCCCCCAGGTGGGTCAGCCAGTCAGTCAGTGAGTCAGTCTGTCAGTCAGGCAGTCAGACAATCAGTCAGACAGTCAGTCAGTCAGTCTGTCAGTCTGTCAGTCAGTCAGTGTAGTGGAGTCCAGCAGAGGACAGAGAGGAGGAGCCTCATGTTTACTCATTGAAGGTCTGGCTGAGACTCTGAGGTGTTTCAGAGGGTGAAGGTTAAATGAAGTGACCTGTGACCTGTGACCTGTGTTTGTGTTTCAGGAGCGAGTCACCAAACTGTCACCTCGGGCGCACACCGAGGAGGACCTGAGCCACCTGTTTGAAGCCTCCATGAAGCTCTACTGAGAGCACCAAAAAAATAAACAAATAGACCAACAAATACCAAACAAACAAATCTGAAATAGACAAACAGAGACACAGAACAAACAAAAAATATAAAACAGACAAACAAACCATCACACAAATATAAAGAAGCAAACAAATAGACAAACAAACAAACAGAGTAGATAAACACAAACACACAGTGAACAAAACAATATAAATAGACGAATAAACGAACAAACAGAGTAGATAAACACTAACACCCTGTAAGTGCCTTCAGACTGACCCCAGGCCCGCGCTGGGCTTAGCTGCAGTTCCTCCAGCAGCCACTGGGTGGTGCTGTTTCCACAGCTGTCCTGGCGGCCTGTGCCTCTCAGAGCGTTGATCACATTTTATCAAGAAAATCAAAATTCTGAGTGATTTTATGTCTTTTTAACAGATCATTGATCTAAAGATCAGACTGAGCGTTGATTTTGAGTCTGTTTCTGACTGTAAAACATTTTTAAAGATGAAAAGTGCCTCCTGAATAAAGACGGCGACTGATTTATCCTGTTGGTTTGATTTTTGAGCGGAGCGGCGTCCGGCTGTCTGACAGGAAAAGTTTAAAACCTTCACAGGTTTCTATGGATGAACATAGATTCCCTTACCAGTGCCTTCATCCGAGACCTGTAAAAATACTGATGTCACCACTTCACGAGAGGCAGTCAGCACAGACATCAGCAGAGGAACATTTCCTGGTGCTAATATGGTGTTAAAATGCCAGGCATGAAAATCCCTCACCTTTCACCAATAGGTGACCTACGGTGTAGGTCCAACGGAAAGGTTTTTTTTTTTTTTTTTTGGGGGGGGGGGTGTTAATCGACATGGACATGAAGGTATACCAGAGATTATCAGTGAACTGCAAACATGCACGTGCCTGAAGGAGCCTTGAATTGGACAAAAACATTCACTCTACAAGTGCAAGAGCATGGAAATATAAGGGCCTCACATCAGCAGTGTTTTCTCTGGGGAGGTGGGGGGATACTGCTGCCTGATTGGTTTGTGAAGCATTTGGAAGCTGAAGACGCCTCGCCGATCCAAGCGGAATATAGCTAACGATAGTTTACTGACTGAATTTGGTGAGTGATGGTTTCAATAATATCCGTATTTTCTAGTATCCCTGAGTTACCCAGGAGCCCTGTTGACAGGCTGAATGTTAGCTGCAGTAATATATCCCCGGGAGAATTAGGCTTGCTGAAAGAGGCATCATGTCATTGATCAATAACGTTAGCTCACACAGCAGGAGATATAACATAGATATCTAAACAAGCCTCCAGTTGAAAGTTAGTGAACGCATTTCATGAGAGAAGTTATCAGTCTCAGTTCTTATACAGCATAATGTGACCATGTGTAGATACTTTATTATACATTCATACTGTCCTGTAATTCTGCTTGAATTTTTCTCTCAAAATGCATCAGATTGATGCTTTTGAATATGAAATACTCAAAATTTTCTTCTGGAGGGTCATGACCCCTGGACCCCCCTAGAGGGGTCGTATCCTTCTCACCTTTTTCACCCCTGACCTGTTTTCATGCCTGAATGCACTGGAGTACAGGAGGTGGGATCTAATTAATTGAAATTTTCAGGGGGAAGAGCCCCACACCCAATCAACACAGTGGGTGTTGATTCAGCGCTGGATGCTTGTGGATGCTGATTCTACCTGCAGACTACCTTGGCAGTCTGTCTGGTCAGTCTGTTTTAGGGCGATATAATGTGCCATTTGTATCACATCTGAACATGCCTAAAGTGCCCTTGAAAACACGTGAAACCCGGTGCCCTCTGCAGTGGGGAGAATGTGTTGTATGTGTTTTTTTTTTCCCTTTTCGCCCCTGCCCTGGACCTCTGAGATTATCAATCAATCAATCAATCAATCAATCTTTATTTGTATAGCGCCAATTCATAACAAGTGTTATCTCAAGACACTTTACAATAGAGCACAAAGCTCTTCATATTATGGATACACATATATGCATAGATACATATATATATATATTTATATATAAAAATACACATATACATATATATACAAATATATACATCCAACACCCAACATGAATCCATATAGCCAATCATGAATCCCTCCATCATGGCGCCAAGAAAAAACCTTCTGTTAAGCAGCAGGAAATCTTGAATGTGGACCCCAGTCTCATGATGAACAGCAAATCCACACCATGCTGTGTTGGGTGTGTGGGTAAAGGGAGGGAGGTAAGTGGAGACAAGTGGACTAAAGTAAGAACTAAAGCTAGTGACAGATCAATGGACCAATCATAGACCTGTCGCCGTCAAATTTGTTTCTGCTGCAAACAAATTTATTAGAGGAGGGTCCTCATGTCTGTGTGGTTGTGGTGATAATTTTATAGAAGTATAATCAATAAAAGTCTTACTGAAAATAAGAATTTATGGTAGTGACGAACTCATGGGTGCCCAGACCACAAGTGCATCCCTACCATATTTGTCTCCGTTAAGTATAAATGTATTAATGGTAGACCTCTTGAGATGTGACACCTCATTTTCAAGAGGGACCTCATGTCCATGTGGAACTAGAGATAGTTACTATAGATGTATCAACCATGGATAGAAAGATCATGTTAATATCAACATTAACAGCTATAATGATTATGAACTGGAGTGAGATGGCCAAATATGTGTTATGTCTGTAATTGTAGTTATTGAGGCTTCGTGACTCCACAGCAGCAGGCAGTCTCCACCAAGGATCCCAGGCCACCTACAAGACCAGAGCCAGAGACGAGTACAGGAGCAAACAGAAAGGGGCAGAGGCAGATATGGAGAGAGAGTGTGAGAGAGAGAGGGATAGAGCCCAGTGTGCCAGATCCCCCCGGCAGTCTAAGCCTATTGCATCTTAACTATGTGTCTAAATAATGGACTATGAGCTGGTCCCTAACTGAAAGCTTTATCAAAGAGGAAAGTTTTAAGTCTAACCTTAAAGGTAGAGAGGGTGTCTGCCTCCTGAACCGTGGTCGGTAAATGGTTCCAGAGAAGAGGAGCCTGATAACTGAAGGCTCTACCTCCCAGACTACTTCTAGAGACTGATGGAACCACGAGCAGGCCAGCATTTTGGGAGCCGTAATGTTCTAGAGGGGTTGTACGGCACTACAAGCTCTTTGAGGTAAACTGGTGCCTGTCCACTGAGAGCTTTATAGGTGAGAAGAAGAATCTTGAATTCTATTCTATATTTAATGGGAAGCCAATGCAGAGAAGCTAATACAGGAGTAATGTGGTCTCTTCTCCTAGTTCTAGTCAGTACACGTGCTGCAGCATTTTGAACCAGCTGAAGCGTCTTAAGCGACTTACTGGGACAGCCTGAAAGAAGAGAATTACAGTAGTCCAGTCTAGAGATAACAAAAGCATGGACTAGCTTTTCGGCATCGCTCTGGGACAGGATAGGCCTAATTTTAGCGATGTTACGAAGATGAAAAAAGGCTGTTTTTGAGATTTGCTTTATGTGACAGTTAAAGGATAGATCCTGATCGAATAGAACCCCAAGATTTCTAACAGTTGTGCTTGGCGTCAGGCTAATGCCATCTATGGCAGTTAAATCATTAGAAAAGGTTTCTCTAAGGTGTCGAGGGCCCAGCACAATGATCTCTGTCTTGTCTGAGTTAAGAAGAAGAAAATTTTTGGCCATCCATGTCCTAATGTCCTTTAGACACGCATCTAGTTTAGATAACTGATTTGTCTCACCTGGCTTCATTGATACATACAGCTGAGTATCATCAGCGTAACAATGAAAATTAACGGAGTATTTCCTCATGATATCACCGAGGGGAAGCATATAAATGGAGAAGAGAATTGGACCTAGCACAGAGCCTTGAGGAACTCCGTAACTTACTTTAGTGTACACAGAGGACTTCTTGTTCACGTGTACAAACTGGTATCTATCAGATAAGTAGGACTTAAACCAATTTAGGGCAGTCCCTGTAAACCCGAGTAATACCTCTAATCTCTGTATAAGAACATCATGATCAGTGGTGTCAAAAGCTGCACTAAGATCTAACAAAACAAGTACTGAGAGAAGTCCCTCATCTGAAGCTGAGAGTAGGGCGTTAGTTACTTTAACTAGAGCAGTCTCTGTGCTGTGATGAGCTCTAAATCCTGACTGAAAGTCCTCAAAAAGGCTGTTGTCTTGAAGGAAGTCACATAGCTGATTAGCCACTACTTTCTCCAGGATCTTCGAAGTAAATGGAAGGTTTGATATAGGCCTGTAGTTAGCTAATGTTCCCGAATCGAGGTTAGGTTTTTTAAGGAGAGGTTTGATTACAGCTACTTTAAAAGACTGTGGCATGTAGCCTGTTGATAGAGATATATTTATTGTCTCCAGCAGGGATGGACAAACTAGGGGAAAGACCTCCTTGAACAGTTTAGCTGGGATCGGGTCTAAAAGGCAGGTAGATGGTTTGGAGGAGGAGACAAGAGAATTTAGCTCCTGAAGGCTAATTGTAGAAAAATGATCTAACTCAGGTCTGACTACAATTAATGGTACGGTAGGTTCAGGTGAAAGCAGGGAGTCGCTAATTTTATCTCTAATTTTAAGAATTTTATCGTTAAAAAAGCTCATAAAGTCCTCACAGCTGAGAGCTAGAGGAATCACAGGCTCAATAGAGCTCTGACTCTGTGTCAGCCTGGCTACAGTGCTGAAAAGGTACCTAGGGTTGTTATTATTTTCTTCAATTATGACTTTCCCGCCAAAGTATACGTGACTCCTCCCTTTTATTGGAGCGCCATATTCTCTCTAATTTACGGGATGCTTGTTTAAGTTCACGAGTTTCAGAAGTAAACCAAGGAGCCGCCCTCTGACGTTTAATAGTTTTTTGTCTCAGTGGTGCAATTGAGTCCAAAGTGGATCTTAGTAGACTGGCAGAGTCGTCAACAAGCTGATCCAGCTGAGAGGGGCTATAGCTAATATCACAGTTATCAGTTGGCCAAGTTATTGAGTTTAAGGCAGCAGGAATGGCTTCTTTAAATTTAGCCACGGCACCATTGGACAGATTTCTACTCTTCACAATTTTGTTACAAAACACAAAATCCTCTAAGAAGATGTTAAAAGTTACTAAGAAGTGATCGGATAATAAAGGATTCTCAGGAAATACTTTTAGTCTATTAACATCAAGGCCATATGCTAGAACCAAATCAAGAGTGTGATTGAAATGATGAGTAGCTTCATGAACAGCCTGAATAAAACCAACAGAGTCTATTAAGGACATAAAAGCTGAGCTAAGGCTATCACTTTCTTTGTCAACATGGATATTAAAATCACCTACAGTAAGTATTTTATCAGAGCTAAGGACTAAGTTTGATATGAACTCAGAGAATTCTGATAAGAATTCAGAATAAGGGCCTGGAGGACGGTAAATTATCACAAATAGGACAGGCTGGCAGGTTTTTGAGTCAGTATGAGATAAATTTAGAACAAGGCTTTCAAAAGAGGAGTAATTAGCCTTTGGTCTCTGATTGATTTGGAGACAAGAATGATAAATAGCTGCTACACCACCACCACGGCCTGTGTCGCGGGGTATATGAGTATTTGAGTGACTGGGAGGAGTGGATTCATTTAAACTGACATATTCCTCCTGGCACAGCCACGTTTCTGTTAGACAGAGTAAATCAATGTGATTTTCTGATATAAGGTCATTCACTAGTAAAGATTTGGATCTCAGTGATCTAATATTTAAGAGACCACATCTAATTATCTGATGTTTTGAAGCTTCTACATTTGAGGTTTTGATTTTAACCAGATTTCTATGACTGACACCTTTTTTACTTGTTTTTGTGCTAACATCTATGTGGCGTTTGGGTCGGGGGACAGACACAGTCTCTATAGAATGATATTCATCACTACTACAACTGTCATAGCAGTTATCATAGTGATGAACACAACTGTCATAACAGTAATGGGTGGAAAACTGTCCTAAAGCAAGCGCAGAGCAGCGTGGAGGACTGCAGCTCTGCAACATGGTCTCATCTCTGAGAGGTCAAAGGTCAGACTCTGCCATGTTTTTAGATAAGAGAGATGCACCAGCCAAAGTAGGATGGATGCCATCTCTTCCTATCAGACCAGGTTTTCCCCAGAAGGATGTCCAATTATCAATGAAGCCCACATCGTTTGCTGGACACCACCTTGATAGCCAGCGGTTGAATGATGACATGCGGCTACACATGTCATCACTGGTCAGATTTGGTAGGGGGCCAGAGAAAATTACAGAGTCCGACATTGTTTTAGCAAATGCACACACTGATTCAATGTTGATTTTGGTCACTTCCGACTGGCGACGTCGGGAGTCATTCGTGCCGACATGGAGGACTATCCTATCAAACTTACGTTTACTTCTTGCCAGCAGCTTCAAATTTGACTCAATGTCGCCCGCTCTGGCCCCAGGGATGCACCTAACTATGCCCGCTGACTTCGCTATCTTCACGTTTCTGACTTCGCTATCTTCACGTTTATCACCTGCTCCACCAGGTGACCTCAGAGGTCCAGTTCCTCCGTCCTCCTCCTCTTTCCACCTGAGACTCCATCTGCTGAAGGTCTTCCTCTGTGACTCCGGTTCATAAAGACGTCCTCTGTACCCACGACTTAAGGCCGTTACTAAAGTCGACATCTCTCATCTTCGTTCAGTTTTAGTGAAGTCAGGGTTTGTTGATCCTCTGACGACCTGACCAGCTGATGGGGGCGTGACCTATGACCTCTACATCCAAACATACTGAAGTTCTTCTCACAGGAGCTTTGTGGAGGAAAAGTTAGCCGCTGTAAACACTCTGACTGCAGCGCACTGCCGGAGTTTTTGAGGAGTTTGAACCTGTGAGTGGGTTCATTATGAGGCTCACGTGTTCCTTTGTCTCTGATATTCACTAAAGCCATGGGCCTCTAACCCCCCTGAGAGAAACAGAACTGTCCCTTTAAGACGGTCTTCTCTGGCCCTGGAGGGACGGTCAAACGTCTCAGTGCCTGAAAGAAAAGCTGATCTCAGAGTCGGCTGTCAGGAGAAGCACTCAGAGGGTTTCTGTGACAGTGCTTCCTCAAATTCAATTCCATGAGCAACAAGTGATCTTGAGCCTCTGCGACCCTGACCTTTGACCCTTGAATGCAGGTTGATCTGAGGTTGAAGTTTTCAGAGGCGCCCTTGAAGACCTTCATTTTGCCCATTCACTCTGGACTTAGCTGATGGTGAAAACATCCACCAGAAGAGTTGGGACGCCAGCAGTGCAGGTTTTTAAGATTTCAGCTCCTCCATGTTTTTCTGTTTTTCATCGTCGGCCCTCAGTCAGTGTTTCCTCTCCTGCCTGACCCCGACCCTCCATACAGCCAGGACTGCAGGCCTTTGGCGTGTGTGTTTGTGTGTGTATTTGTGTGTACTCGTGTGTATTTGTGCGTGAGTGTGTATTTGTGTGAGTTTGTGCATGAGTGTGTATTTGTGTGTATTTGTGCATGAGTGTGTATTTGTGCATGAGTGTGTATTTGTGTGTATTTGTGTGAGTTTCCCAGAACAGCTCCTCTCTCGTGTTAATCCACTTTAATCTGGTCCTGGAACAGTCGTTATATAAACCGATGTGTCCGTGTTTAACGAGTTTAACTTCCAGATTAGAGAGCGAGCTAAGAACATAGCGACCCTGAACGCACCACGGAGCCTCATCACACACCTGAGCTCACCTGGGGACTCATGACCTGACAGAGAAACCTGGTCTCACTTGTTCGACTGTGCTTGCTGATTTATTTCAGTTTGATGAGGTCATCAAAAATCACCAAAAAGGTCAAACCTGAGCAGGACATGTTTGACCACAAAGACCAGAACAGACTACAGTCAGTCTTCTTACCGTGTACCTCACCTAAACATGGTGTTGGACGAGGCCCAGCTACTCTGCAGGAGTTCCAACAGCATGACCACACAATCACGAGCCTCAAAGTTTGCACAAGTTACAGCCAGGCCAGCTATTCTGGTCCACGGAAAATGAGTTACAGCATCATGGCTCCAAATTCTGCAGGAGTTACAACTGTATCGTTTCACATTATGAATAAGTTTAACATTCTGCAGAGTTACAACCACCAGACTTTACATTCTAGATAACTATCATCAGCATGGCTGTGTGTCCTGCAGAAATAACCACAGTATGTTAAATTCACATATTTACATTCTACGAGAGATGGCATCACAACCTGCAATAGGAACAACCTCAGGGCTTTACATCCTGCAGGAGTTGCACCTTTCAAGCTTAATATTCTGGACAAACATCAACAGCAACAGTTTGCATCCTGTAAGTCAGTACAGCATGGCTTTGTACTCTCGAGGAGTTACTACAGCACAGCTACACATTCAACACAAATCACTACTGCACCATTAAATTCTGAACAACTGATGGGAACAACAGCAGCAGCCTAGATGCTTAAATTCTGCAAAAGTTCCAACCACCAAATTTACATTTGAAGCAGGTATCAACTGTATGACTTTAAATGTAAATTTGGTGGTTCGAACTTTTGCAGAATTTAAGCATCTAGGCTGCTGCTGTTGTTCCCATCAGTTGTTCAGAATTTAATGGTGCATGGCTTTATACCCTGCAAACGTTTCTACTGCCTGGCTGACCTCTCATTCTGCAATAGTTACAACAGCACGGTCTGAGACTCTGCTAGAGTGGATACAACATGGTCACTCTTAAATGGAGATATAATCACACCATCACATTCTGTACAGCTCACATGAACATTTTGCATGAGTTACTACCACATGAATTTACACTGTGCTAAAAGGTCCAACAGATGGCATCACAACCTACAAAAGTTACAAACTCAACAGGGTTCCCACTCTTTTCCATAAATCATTTTCCAGGACTTTTCCAGTGTCACAAAACCAGATGAAGTTACAGTAGTGGTGTGGGATATTCTCAGGTTAATCTAGCCTCCTAAAAAACAAGATTAAAGCTTGATGACCGATATCTCTAGCTAGCTCCGCCGTAGCATATTGAACTTAAAATGTATTTATTTCAAACTCTCAGGCATGAACATTTGCTAGCTATCGTTTTAGTCTGGCTTTTATGTAGTGTCTTACTATGATAAATTTACTGTTTAAGTAGCCTAAATTTTATTTTGCCATTTTTTTATTATTTCTTTTTGTCACCATTGTTTTGAGATTTTATATTTTATTCCTTAACTTGCATTAATTTATCTACTCATATTTTACGGCTAAGTGTGAATTAGTTACCAAGGTAGAAGGAAGATAAATAAATTTCTAGGACAATTCAAGCTTTTCCAGGACATTTTACTTTCTTCCTCATTTTCCATATGTTTTCCATGGTCAATCATTTTCCAGATTTTCCAGGTTTTCCAGGGTGTGTGGGAACCCTGCCTCAATGCTTGATGTTCTGCAAAAGATACGCCCACTTGTTCATATTTTAGTTAAGTACCAACCATGTGGCTTATGTTCAGTTATGACCACATCATCATATTCTGCACTAACACCAACATGGCCTCACATTCACACCACTGTCCTGACATACTGGGACACGTTCTGGAAGAGTTCCTGCTGCACGGCTTCACCCTCGTCAACCTTTTTGTATTTAATACTTCAGAAAAGTTTCCTCTCACTTTCTGCTGGTTTCAGCTGTTTGTTCAGAATATGACGTAAGATCTGATGTTTGTTTTCTTTTTACTTTTGATGATATGTTTACCCGGCTGCACTAAGGGAGTTTGAGGGCCACATGTGGCCCCTGAGCTCCCCTGTCTTAATCCAGTATTCAGTATCATAATCTGAATATGAGGCTCTTTAACTTTAGGATGTGGAGAATATTTGGAGTAAATCTCCCTCTGAAGCTGAATCAGCAGCGTGAGTTTTCTTTTGTTTGTTTTTGTTGTTGTTCTCCAAACATTCAGTAAACACCATTGGCCAATCAGAGGCTGCGACTCAGCCGTGTCCTCAGAGTGACGGCAGGATTAGTGACCAAGTGTATTTAAGCTCCGAGTGTCCCTGAGGGACAGACAGACAGCAGCATGCAGCAGATCTACAGACAGACGGATGAACAGTTCGAGGTCTACACCACCGTCTTCTCCCCGCAAGGTCTGTACCAACCAATCAACCAATCAGCCATCAATAATCAATAACCAATCAGATCGCTGTACAGGTCATTCTGTGGCTCGCGCCGTCAATGATCAATGTGTGTGTCAGTGTGCAGGACGAGGACAAGGACGAGGCATGTGGACGCAGAAAAGGTACAGGACACCCTCAGTAAAGCTTCTGCTGCAGACTGAAATAATAACCCTTAAGACACCCTTAACCATCCCTTAACTCCCCCTTTAGTCAAAGACAGACCATAACCATCCCTTAACTCCTTCTTAAGTCAAAGACAGACCATAACCATCCCTTAACTCCTCCTTAAGTCAAAGACAGACCATAACCACCCCTTAACTCCTTAAGTCATAGAAACACTTTAGCCATCCCTTAACTCCCCCTTTAGTCAAAGACAGACCATAACCATCCCTTAACTCCTTCTTAAGTCAAAGACAGACCATAACCATCCGTTAATTCCTCCTTAAGTCATAGAAACACTTTAACCATCCCTTAACTCCTCCTTAAGTCAAAGACAGACCATAACCATCCCTTAACTTAAATCCCTGTGTTTGATGTTTCAGGTTAAGATTTTAGATCTTGTTGTCGTAGATCTTACAGTCATAGATCTTGTTGTCGTAGATCTTACAGTCATAGATCTTGTTGTCGTAGATCTTACAGTCATAGATCTTGTTGTCGTAGATCTTACAGTCATAGATCTTGTTGTCGTAGATCTTACAGTCATAGATCTTGTTGTCATAGATCTTACAGTCATAGATCTTGTTGTTGTAGATCTTACAGTCATAGATCTTGTTGTCGTAGATCTTACAGTCATAGATCTTGTTGTCGTAGATCTTGTTGTCGTAGATCTTACAGTCATAGATCTTGTTGTCGTAGATCTTACAGTCATAGATCTTGTTGTCGTAGATCTTACAGTCATAGATCTTGTTGTCGTAGATCTTACAGTCATAGATCTTGTTGTCGTAGATCTTACAGTCATAGATCTTGTTGTCGTAGATCTTACAGTCATAGATCTTGTTGTCATAGATCTTACAGTCATAGATCTTGTTGTCATAGATCTTACAGTCATAGATCTTGTTGTTGTAGATCTTACAGTCATAGATCTTGTTGTCGTAGATCTTACAGTCATAGATCTTGTTGTCGTAGATCTTACAGTCATAGATCTTGTTGTCGTAGATCTTACAGTCATAGATCTTGTTGTCGTAGATCTTACAGTCATAGATCTTGTTGTCGTAGATCTTACAGTCATAGATCTTGTTGTCGTAGATCTTACAGTCATAGATCTTGTTGTCGTAGATCTTACAGTCATAGATCTTGTTGTCGTAGATCTTACAGTCATAGATCTTGTTGTCGTAGATCTTACAGTCATAGATCTTGTTGTCGTAGATCTTACAGTCATAGATCTTGTTGTGATCATGTGTAGATGTCTTCACAGGAGCCAGACTGCTGTAATGGTTTCTGGATCGTTGTGGATCAGTTCTGGTATTTAAGGTCTTCGTGCCGGTCCATGGAGAATCAGACGTGTTAGACTGTCAGTCAGGAGGTCACAGGGCGTCCCTAAAGTCATCATGACCTTCACTGTAGAGGTCACGTTAGTGCTGGAGTTTGTGTGTCATTTAGTGAGAAAACTCAAGTCCTCCAGATTTTGAGGACATTTTCAGTGAAGGTTGGTCTTGGTCTTGGTCTGGTCTTAGTCTGGTCTGGTCTTGGTCTGGTCTGGCCTGCGTCTGGTCTGGTCTTGGTCTGGTCTTGGTCTTGGTCTGGTCTTGGTCTGGTCTGGTCTTGGTCTGGCCTGCGTCTGGTCTTGGTCTTGGTCTGGTCTTGGTCTGGTCTTGGTCTGGTCTTGGCAGCAGGAGGGGGAGGTCAGTTTTTGGTGGTGATCAGAATTCAGATGTAGACCCAGAGCCGGACTGGAGTTGGGGCGGGCTGAGTCCTGCTGTACCTTGGTGTCTCCTCCCTCAGACCCTGTCAGGCCACATCAGTTTTTGGATTGACTGGCTCTTGTTGTAGATACATGACCTGTGGTAGGGATGGGTCCATTTAATCAGTGGATTTGAATCTTTGGTCAAAGATTTCAAAATAACAATAATGATTTTTTCCTTGACTTACTCTGAGTAAGATGGAGGAGTGATCCGAGAGTTCCACGTCCATGTTTGTCAAATTACTTCGATTCAGTCCCTCTGGATTCTGGAGGGGATCTGCATCTGTAGAGCAGCTCCCAGAGTCCATGTGGACGGGCCCTGCCCTCTTCAGGACAACATAATTCACCTTTAAGACAAATTTACAGCCAGTTCTGTCATTTGAAGTTTTTTTGAGAGAAAAATAATTGGTTAAAATCACAGAATTGAGTTTTTAGGGAAAAACCAGGAGTTTAATATTGTGGACAAATCGCCCAGCCCTGACTTTGAGAGCCTCTGCTCACCCTAGGTTAGTCTGTCCCATTCTCCTGTTTGTATTCTGCGGGTTTAGGTCTAAGTTAAGGGGGAATGAGGGTCAGTTAAACTATTCTGCTGAGCATGGTTCAAACCCCACAGCCTACCAGAGGATTGTTGCTGACCACAGTGGACCATCTTCTGATGGAGACTTCAGCAGCTCCATGTCTCAGAGCTCAGATCATCGCAGTCTGGTCTCTTCACTGAACTCCAGTGGCCTCCACAGTCACCAGATCTCAGTCCTATAGAGCATCTCTGGGATGTGGTGGAGCAGGAGATTCTCTGTGTGATGCTGTCATGGAGACATGGACCAACACCTCTGAGGGATGTTTCAGGAGCTCTGAAGGTGAAGGAGGTCCTCTGAGACTACAGAGGTGTACCTAATGCAGTGGCCGGTGCTTTGATTATTCCTGCAGACTCTGATGATGAAGCAGAATCCTGGCGTGTCTCTGGTCTCCTTAATCCCATCAGATGTTTGTGACCTCCTGCAGCCTCACAGGGCTCCTGGTCTAATCTTCTCTAAAAGAGTCCAGAGGCTCAGCGGGACGCTAATAAGAGGAGGTCAGCGTGATGTAACGGCTTTAGCACACAGACACTAACACAGCAGAGACCAGCAGAGACCAGGAGGGACCAGGAGGGAGCAGGAGAGACCTGGAGGGACCAGGAGGGACCAGGAGAGACCTGGAGGGAGCAGGAGAGACCTGGAGGGACCAGGAGGAAGCAGGAGAGACCAGGAGAGACCAGGAGGGAGCAGGAGAGACCTGGAGGGACCAGGAGGAAGCAGGAGAGACCAGGAGAGACCAGGAGGGAGCAGGAGAGACCAGGAGAGACCTGGAGGGACCAGGAGGAACCAGGAGGAAGCAGGAGAGACCAGGAGAGACCAGGAGGGAGCAGGAGAGACCAGGAGAGACCAGGAGAGACCTGGAGGGACCAGGAGGAACCAGGAGAGACCAGGAGGGAGCAGGAGAGACCTGGAGGGACCAGGAGGAAGCAGGAGAGACCAGGAGAGACCAGGAGGGAGCAGGAGAGACCAGGAGAGACCTGGAGGGAGCAGGAGAGACCAGGAGAGACCAGGAGGGACCTGGAGGGACCAGGAGGAACCAGGAGAGACCAGGAGAGACCTGGAGGGACCAGGAGAGACCAGGAGGGACCAGGAGGGACCAGGAAACAGACCAGGGAAACCGGTCCTCACTGAGACCAAAGGACCACAAAGACATCCAGAACCACCAGAGAGCAGAAGACTCAACCAAGCCCTGAGAGAGGTCTATCACAGACCATCAGCGCATGAGCAGAAGACCGAGATCACAGGTCAGGCAGACCAGATCAGTCTGCAGAGGTCAGCTTTAGGGCCAGGGCCCTCATTGATAAAACACTATGTAGGGCCCCGACTAAAAGTGCACGTGTGCCAAAAAATAATCTGATTCATAAAAGCTTGCGTGTGCACACCTGTCAGCACTTTTCCCTTTATAGATCCCAGTCCACCTGAAGGTCGCTCAGGTGGGTTCCCCTCACACCCACATGTGACCATGAAAGGTCAGAGCAGAGGACCTCCTGAATGTCCCTGACGGCTGCCTGCAGTCTGTCCGACACTGCTGTGCTGATGAAGGAGTCTCGTGTTGACCCGGGACACTAAATCTGTCAGAACCAGGTCTGAGGGACAGATCATCTGTTCACTGATTGGATGCACATGTTTTTCAGTTCACGTGGACAAACTCATTTTCCCTGGGAGCTCCTACAGCAGCGTGAGTGCAGTCAGTTGGGAAGCGGACTTTGCTGCAGAGCCTTTTAATGTCGGCCTGTTCAGCCACAGAGGAAGAACCCGAAGATCCACTGCTCATGTTTATAAGGCCATCCAACACCACATCCCAGACCCGAGGACAGGACTGACCTGTATTACATCAAACCCAAAGGGCTTCAGACAGAAAATCTAACATTATATATGGTTAATCATATCAAACTCATACCTGTCCCTAATTCCTGCTGGAAGGAGCCGGTTCCCAGAAACCCCAGAGTGGTCTGTATACACACCGGGATGGAGCGGTTCTGGTGGGTGGTTCTGTCTAACACTGGGCCCAGTTCACACTGCTATGGGGAATCGGCTTATGAGCCAGTCATCATCATGGGCCAGGAGATCTTGGTGGTCCCAAGATCTCCTGGCCCATGATGACTCTCCATCCTGATCCACCATCTGAGTGATCTTCAGCAGGGCCAGAGCGTCCACTGTGCAGCGTCACGCACCAGTGTCACTGTTTATATGCTGACTCAGCAGTCAGACTGATGGTTACACACCCTGTCACAGCTAATACTAATCAGTCAGTGCTGTCCACCGCTCCATATCATCTGAAGATGAAGTCTGATACATGAGCATTCATACAGCAGTGGGCCTAATGCCTCACTGAAGGAACACGTCTGTAACACTGCAGACTCGGGTCTATAAGTCTGACCTGTGATGACATGAAATGTGTGAAATGAATCAGTTCACCACCTCACCATCTGCACCGCCAGTTTCCCCGTCTACAAAATGTTCAGCACCAGCATCAAAGCTGATGTGCCGGTGTGCACGTTCTTCCGCCAAGTTTATTGGAATAAATCACAACCTTTGGCCGGGAAGTGGCGTACGCCACTTTGAAGCCCCATTTAGTGCGTAAGCAGGCTTTATAAATGAGGCCCCTGGGGAGCAGTCTGGAAACTGGACCTCAGGGGGTGTGGTCTGGTTCTGAGGGTCCCTGAGGAGCTGGAGAAGGTCAGAGATCAGAGGGAGGTCTGCGTAGACCTGCTGGCTCCATGATGGGGGGCAGGTCCAGGCGGATTCAGGCGGCTCGGTGTTTCTGTGTTTAACTGAATAATTCATGAATTGATGTTTCAGTTTGATGTTGTTGAGGTCGTCATGTCGTCCTTCACCTGTGTTGGATCAAAGGTCAGAGGTCAAACTGGGTGGTCTCTGTGGTCCTCAGGTGTTCGTGGCTGTGCTGCAGTATCGCTCTCGATGGCCAAAGGAGCTGGACCTGAACCAGGGAGACCTGATCCGTGTTTTGTTCAAAGAGGACGCCACCTGGTGGTTTGGACGGCTCACTAATGGACATGAGGGGTACTTTCCCGCAGGCTGTGTGGAGCCGCTGCAGGTAAACCAGAGCAGCGTTCAGGGGCGGGGCTTAAAACACACTGAAGTTAAATAAAAAAGTTCATTTCTGTCAGAGTTAGTCCACCAGGATCAGGTCCACAGGTCTGACCTGTAAACCAGAGTCTGTGGGTGAGGAGCAGGACTGATGCTGCACTGCAGTTGTACTGGGAAGTCGGGATTTCCGAGTTCTGGGCGGGAAGTTTTATCTGGAATGAATGGGTGTAAACAGTTATTAAGCTCCTGTAATATTCTGTCTGTTAGCACTTCTGACTCATGTTTGCTTTAAGGCATTGAGAAGAAGCATGCAGATATAATACATCACCATAATCAACCAGAGGCATGAAAGTAGCAGCAACAAGACGTGTTTTGCAGCAAAAGAAAAACAAGACTTCTTTCTGAAGTAAAAACCCAGCTTAGCTCCTTTACAAGCTGCTCAATATGAAGCTTAAACGACAGAGAATCATCAATCAAACCCGAGGTATTTATCAGACACAAACTCAATCACATGACCCTTAGCTGTAACAATAGACGGCAGGTTCTGTGACCTCTGTTTCGAGTTCGTGAACGTCATCAGTTTTTTTTCAGAATTCAAAACCAACTTTAGGTCCCTCAGATTTTCCTGCACAATATCAAAGGCCTCCTGCAGAAGACAAAGGGCCTGATTCTGTGTGGGGGCCGAGCAATAAATAACAGTATCGTTCACATATAAATGTAAACTAGCATTGGGAACATTGTGACAGATACTGTTAATATACAGAGTAAATAAAAGTGGTCCCAAAACTGAGCCCTGTGGAACACCGTTTTGGACCTGAAGATATCCAGAGGTTAAGCCATCAGCTTGCACACAGAGATCTGTTTGACAAATAATTGCCAAACCAGGAGACTGTTGCTCTGACAGACCAATAGTATGGAGTCTGTTTTTTTAAATGACATGGTCAACGGTGTTGAAGGCCTGAGACAAATCAATAAAAAGAGCTGCACAATGTTCCTTAAAATCCAAAAAGTTAATAAAATCACTGGCAGCTGTGGTTGTGCTGGGATATTTCCTAAAACCTGACTGATACTCTGCTAAAATCTTATTAGATATTAAAAATGCTTTGACTTGATAACCCACAAGTGATTCTAAAATCTTTGCTAAAACACACAATTTGGAAATGGGTCTGTAGTTGTTTAGCAGTGTGGGGTCACCCCCTTTAACAGGGGAGGACAAATGCAGATTTCCGAATGAGCGGAATCTCACTAGTGGCCAAGGACAGGTTAAAAAGGTAAGTTAAAGGAGTTGTGATTAAAATCTAAGGATAATTTTAAAAAATAAGGCTCTAAAAGATCGGGACCTGCTGGTTTCTTGATATCTAAAAGTCTAAGGGCATTGTGCACCTCACTGACAGTGACTGGCCTGAAGTTAAAAAGCTCCGGGACAGTAATGTTAAAAACTGAACAGACAGAGGATTTATTTGACAGTGTTTATTAGAAACCTCAAGGTCAATGGCCAACATTTCAAAATGCCTGCTCAAAGATAAACTCAAAAGAACCCTGACACAAAATTTAGTTTTTACGAAGATGGCAATTCCCTCACCCCTTCTGGGTCGATCAGTCCTGTAAACTTTGTAGCCATCAATACAGATGTCATTGTCCATGGTGGATTTACTTAACCAAGTCAAGCATGTCAAGCTTAGAGATCAAACTGCGAGCATTTAAGTGAATAAAACCAAGACCGCTCCGTGTTTTAAAATCAGATGGGGTATTAAACCCAGTGTTGCAAGGTAAGCTGTCAGAGGGCCCAGGATTTGGCTGGACGTTACCCGAAAACCACAGCAAAATGAGTATCAGTAATTTCCGTCTAGTCATCCTTGAATGAGGCATGTGTGAGCTGACAACAATGGAGCCTTCACGACGAACAGAATAACTTCTCCACGCCATGGTGCACAAAAGTCGGGGCAGCGTCAGAGAGTTGCAGTCTAACGTGAAGAAGTGCACTGGTGTGCGCACTTGGTCAATGTATCGCAGCATCCCCGGTACACTCTCCGAGTGTGTCTCTGTTTCCCAAAACCTCTAGGAAAGCAACACTATAAGCACTAAAAACATTTTCAGACACCACATCACTGTGTGCTGAAAGACGACTTATTAAAAGTACAAGCTGTAGTCAAGAAGCAGCCGAAACAAGGCCAGGCTGTTTGTCCAGAAACAAACCCTGAGCTGCAGAGGGGAGTGTAGTAGCACCGGTTACTCACAGGCACCAGAGGAGAGACATCAGCAGATTCTACCGCAGCTAGACAGCAGGATCAGCGGCACATGATCTCTGGAGCGCAGGTCCATGCAGCTAAATCCAACAGGAAACCCTCAGGTGAAGAGCAGTCCAGCTCAGGCAGCCAGGTGAGGACACGTCACACGCCAATGCCAGGCGGGAAGGCTGACAAAGACTGAGTTGACAAGTGATGAATAGATCAGTCCAGATTACTAAAACATCATCGACCCAAAATTAGATAAAAAAAAAAACTGTAAAATTTTGACTTCCAAAAACTACTCTGCTCTGCAACAATAAAAACAAGTCAAAACAAACTAAAACCACTTAAAACTACTAAAAACAGACACACAGAGACAGGACAAACAGACGTGGACACTCCTCAGCTGCCATCTTGGATATGGATGATTGTACTGCACGAGTTTGTCCCCTCTCTCAGACTCAGACTGCGGCTCCAGGACTCATCTTCAGGTCAAACTCTCAGTGAAGAAACAGCAGAGTACCTGACAGGTGGCCTCAGCTCGCCCTAACTGCTGACCGTGGTCTCCTTCATGTGGTCCAGTGTCCACGGTCCTCCTGCTGTCAGACTGAACTACAGAGTTCATCCATCAGAACTCTGCGCTGTCCCTTTAAAGCCTGGTCCAGCTCAGACCTGGTTTGATGGACTTTGATGTAGAAACAGAGTTGAATGTTTTATGGGCCTCATATGAATGTCATGTGACCTTTGTCCTGCAGGGCGGAGCCACATCCAGAGCCACGCCCACTCTCCTGAGGAGGGGGTCAGTCCCCGTGGTCACACCAACAGCAGTCGCCCCCTGTGGCTGTACCAGGTAACTGCACCTCCATGATAAGATCAGACTCCTCTCCACTCAGAAGGCCTCAGGGTCTAAAGTGTGCAGGACTACACAGTCCACAGGATCAGGACCCCCCACCCGGTCTCGTTCCCCCTGCAAAGACCAAGGCCAGCAACTGGATCAGGTCACTGGATTGAGAGGAACTTCTCAAACAGGAGGTCACAGAGTGACTTTATGGGGAAGAGGGGTAGCTGTTCCTGATCTGGACCACCCTGTTGTGGTTCTTCACCTCGCTATAGTTTACTGTGGTTCAGGTTTAGTCTTCATGAAGATCCTGGTGCAAGTCTCAGGATCTTCTGTGGTCCTTAGCATTGATCCAATAACACAGAGGAGATCCAAGAGACTCTAGAGAGAACCAGCACCCTGAGAACATCAGAGTCAGAGTCCAAAACAATGTCACCCCTGCCCCACTCTGCTCTGGGACCAGAACCCTGGTCCCGCTGATGGGCTGATGGCGGTCTGGTTAACTGTCTGATGTTTTTCCTCCACAGCGGTCGCAGCACGCCAAAGCTCCTCAGAAAAAACAGCATCCTGCAGCCGCTGGGTCTCGACGGGTCCTCGGGGGCGTCTGCGGCGCCCTCCCACAGCTCCCCGAGTCTCTTTCACCGAGTCCTCGCCAAGTCCAGGAGAAAGAGCTGCCCCCACATCCCACAGCCCCATCCCAACTCTGGCTCCATCAACACAGCCTTCCAGCCGGACTAGACGTCAGCAGCGAGTCCTTCATCCATAAACAAGTCTTCTAGTCCCTCCTGGTCTGGTGTCTTTGACTCGGATGTAAAGGGGACCCCGTGGGCCTTGCTCTGGTGTAGCTGCTGAGCCTCAGAGGACACATTTGAGGCCCAGTGGTCACATCACGAGGGAAACCACCTCAGACATGCAGATGTTGAGGTCCAGTCCAGGTCCCCCAAGTCCAATCAAACCCAGCAGGTCTCTCTCAGGATGGGTATGTCCTGTGGGGTCAGTGAGGTCTGCTTCAAGTCATCAAGGCCAACCTGAGTCCAGACCACTGAGCTCCTGATAACAGGCCTGGTTTTGGACTAAGTTCATGAGGGTCTGTACCGAGTCCTTGGGGTCCTTTCAAAGACCCGAGCAGATGAGTTCATGTTTGAGTTGATTGATTAGCAGGATGCTTGTTAGCAGATCATTAAGATCAGTGCCAAATGTGACTCGTCAGATCGATGAAAGAGAGTTACTGAGGACCTGCTGAACCCAGCCAACGAGTCCCCGTTAAAAAAAAAAAAAGTGTTATGTTTTGGTCACAGCCAGGTCCTGAGGTCTATCCCAAGTCTTTGAGACCAGGTCCCTGAGGTCCATCTCAAGTCTTAGAGACCAGGTCCCTGAGGTCCATCTCAAGTCTTAGAGACCAGGTCCCTTTGCTGAGTTTTGGGCCCCTTTGAGAAAATGCAGAGTTACAGCAAACCAGACAAAAACAGTCATGTTGTAACTCCGCCCCAAACTGAACTGATTCTGCTGAACTGATTATGTGTGGACCAGGATCCAGGATCCAGATGCTCTTTAACATCTGGGCCATCACAGGCCTCAGAATCTGGACAGGTAACTGACCTCAGAGCAGAACCAGGTCACTCCCTCCTGCAGTATGTGTGAGACCGGCCCTTTCACACTTGCAGCCCTGATCTTCCTGGAAAATACCAGGGAACCTTCCTAATGGCCTGACCGTCCTCACGGCAGGTGACCCTGCAGTGTGGAGGAGGTCAGAGATCCACCTGGGGAAGTTACCCCAGTATTTTCCAGGTCAGGGTTTCAGGTGTGAAAGGGTCTGCATGGACTGTTGGAGCTTCGTCCTCTTTAACATTAAATCTAAAATAAAAACTGTTTCTGGTTCAGTTTATTTATTCAGTTTCTTTTTATTGCACATCTGAGAAAATGACAAAGACTGAAAAATAAAGTCCTCACAGATGGCTGGTCTTCAAACTAAGAAAATAAATCTGATTTAAAGTCCAAAGCTTTCAAATGACAATTAATAAATCAATACATGTCTGAATATATGATATATTATGACTGTGTTTCTATCTAAAGATATAATGGAAATAAAATCAATGTTGAAAGTGCTGTGAGTTCTGATCCATTTAAATCCCACAGTAAAACTTTTCTGGTTCAGCCTTAAAGAAGATTAAATCCAAAGTGCCTCAGGGGCTTTGGTGTAAAGTGTCTTGATGTCCAATAAAGTACATCCTTGAGAATAAGAAATGTAAATACATTAGAAGCTGCCAGTGTTCAATAAATAAATAAAAACATGCTAATAAAAAGTGTCAGAGGATTCCTCGATCACTGCACGTTAAAAATCTTAAAGTGATAAAAACAAATCATTAAAATCTTAAAATACTAAAAATCCTGTTCACACTTTCAAACAGAGTTATGGATTAAAATGGTTATTTTTTAAACCTTTGAATAAATCAATAAAACATGGAGCACGTGCAGAGAGTGTCTGACAGTAAGAAATGATTTCAAGTTAAAAATGCGGACTCATGATTCACAGGCCGACTCAGCACTTTGACGCTGCTTAAAAAAATCACTAAAAATCAGATTAAAGTCAAATTAAAAGAGCAGACGCTGAGATTCTTCTGCTGCTGAAGATGGAGGTGAGGATGATGATGGAGGTGAGGATGAAGATGGAGCACAGGATGATGATGGAGGTGAGGATGATGATGGAGGTGAGGATGAAGATGGAGCACAGGATGATGATGGAGCTGAGGATGATGATGGAGGTGAGGATGATGATGGAGCACAGGATGATGGAGGTGAGGATGATGATGGAGGTGAGGATGATGATGGAGCACAGGATGATGATGGAGCACAGGATGATGATGGAGGTGAGGATGATGATGGAGCACAGGATGATGATGGAGGTGAGGATGATGATGGAGCACAGGATGATGATGGAGCTGAGGATGATGATGGAGCACAGGATGATGATGGAGCTGAGGATGATGATGGAGCACAGGATGATGATGGAGGTGAGGATGATGATGGAGCACAGAATGATGATGGAGCTGAGGATGATGGAGGTGAGGATGATGATGGAGCTGAGGATGATGATGGAGCACAGGATGATGGAGGTGGGGATGATGATGGAGGTGAGGATGATGATGAGGTGAGGATGATGATGGAGCTGAGGATGATGATGGAGGTGAGGATGATGATGGAGCACAGGATGATGGAGGTGAGGATGATGATGGAGGTGAGGATGATGGAGGTGAGGATGATGATGGAGGTGAGGATGATGATGGAGCACAGGATGATGTTGGTGAGGATGATGGAGGTGAGGATGATGATGGAGGTGAGGATGATGGAGGTGAGGATGATGATGGAGCACAGGATGATGATGGAGGTGAGGATGATGATGGAGCACAGGATGATGATGGAGCACAGGATGATGATGGAGCTGAGGATGATGATGGAGGTGAGGATGATGATGGAGCACAGGATGATTGAGGTGAGGATGATGATGGAGGTGAGGATGATGATGGAGGTGAGGATGAAGATGGAGGTGAGGATGAAGATGGAGGTGAAGAGGAGCAGAATCGTCTGAAATAGAAGCAGATTAATTAGAGCTCAGGATGAAGGTTTCTCTGTTCTGTAAACTCGTTGACGGTGTTGTTTCGTTGTCTTGTTGATTTATTTGGTTGACGGAGCTTTGTGAATCAGCTTTACTGTCATCAAGGCCACAGACACAGAAACACTCAGAATGCTATGGGCTGGGGGACGCTGTGCAGGTGAACTGTGTGGACATTGGGCTCATTCTGGGGTCAGGTAGACTCACCTGTGGAGGGCAGCATCATGGCTCCATGTAGAGTCGGGCCTGCTCCGTCAGACTCTTCTGATCGATGGTGTTCCCAAACATCACCTCCTGGAGCTTCAAACACACACAAGACATCTTCAATCAATCTGTCAGTCAAATCATCAATAAATACTGCTGCAGCATTAGAGAGCCTGAGTCGGATTCAGCTGCACCCTCACCTGTCCCTGCTTTGGTAAATTTCTCTGTATATACGTACATACGTATATATAAAGCAGCTCTGTGCAGCCATGCCGTTACGCTCCCATCTACCTCAGACAGACGGAGCAGGTAGGATCCAAACACAGGGCTGCTCTCCCCTGCTGGCTCCAGTGGTTCCATCTCACCTCTGTAACTAGCACAGAGGGGGGATCACTCCATCCCCCTCTTGAAGGGTTGAGTGAACCTCTCCTCCAACAGCACTGACCCCCTCAGGTGCCCTGCGGTGAAGCTGGCGTGGCGTGGCAGCAGCTGGATCCTGCCCAGCCTGTGGTCTTGGTGGACACCCCTGCTCCTTTGAATGTCTGGTTTATGCTGTCACATTTACTCTACTACATTTTAACTTCTGCACAAACCTGACTGGGGGTCAGAGGTCACGTCAGACCTTCTGATCTCAGAGAAGTCCTGACTTTGGTCTCTACTTCACTGTCCAGAGGACGTCCTAACAACACATTCATTCATGTAGACTGTGTGAAACAGACAGACGGTCCCACCTCTGCTGAGTCTGGCTGGTCTGCAGGACCCTCAGGTGAGTTCAGGTGAGCCCCCGACTGCTGACACCACCACACCTCCATCTGACCCTCCACCATGTAGCAGGCCAGCTCCTCACAGTGGACTGGCTGGACCGGTGTGAGCAGACTCTCCCCCTGCACCTGGACCACAGGAGAAAGGCAGATCAGGACTGTGTCACCCTGATCAGGTCCTTCCATCTGGACTTGTTTAAGCCCCTCAGGTCTGGTCCTGGTTACAAAATGGCTGCCATGCTGATGGCGCCTGAGCTGACACATCAGATCAGGGTTTCTGCAGAAATCAGTCAGATTTAAAGCTTTAATGCTAAACTCTAACATTTTAATGCCATGAGGGTGAGCTCAGGAACAGTTTCACAGGTTTTTAGATGAAAACTGTCCCTACAAACACCTCAAACATGTCAGAGCTGATGGAGCAGAGAGAGAACTGGTATCACACTGGAGGGGGTCCACTAGTTCCCCTTTCAGGCGTGTTCCTTAGTTCTTCAGCTGTCTGCCTCTCACAGCCCATATGTGTCCGTCGGGCTGCAGGTGTGATTTCATGCGTTGACGCCCATTATACCGAGCTTCATTTCTTTTCACAAGCACTGCTAAATCCATCTTGACCACCAACAGGCTGTAGCCGTGCTCTGAATTCCATGTTTTCTACCCATTTTTGCTGGAATTTGCATTTCTCCATTTCCCTTTTTCTTCCTCCACCTGGTCCAGCCCAGCGGCCACTTTCCAAACATCAAGTTTTACGGCAATTGTACCCGACCGGCCAGAAACAATTATCACATTGGTTCAGCACGTTTACACGCATATCTGGCAAATCAGAGTTTGTAATCATACATTATTATTATCATATATTATTAAATGTTTTTCTCGAAAACTACGGAAAGTATTTTTAATGCCACTGAGAATCAAATTGAATGATTTGTAATGCCATTTAAGACCTTCATTTTAATGCTTTTCGATGCCCTGCAGAAACCCTGCAGATGGACTGTTTCCCAGATCTATGGGCCAGTGTTTCACATCAGTGAGGTCAACATCCCATGGATGTTTGGGATCTGGGAACCTTCCAGGTTGACTGGAACCTGATTAATCTGCACAGCTGACTTCAGACTATGGCTCCGCCTCTTTTTCTGTTTCACCTTTTCAATGATCCTTTTGTCTCTGTGGAAACCAAATAACTCTCTGGAGCAGATGGGAAAGGTCACGTCATGTCAGAATCACGACTCCTACTCTCTGAATGTATAAAAATATAAATAACCCCTAAAATCAAGAACGGATCACAGACGGGACAGTTTCCCACAGTTTTAGGGTAAGGGACTGACTGTGAACCTCTGGGTGCTCAGACCCTGGACTGACCTCAGACTCTGGACAGACCTCAGAGACCCTGCACAGACCTCAGAGACCCTGGACAGACCTCAGAGACCCTGGACTGACCACAGACCCTGGACAGACCACAGACCCTGGACAGACCTCAGAGACCCTGGACAGACCTCAGAGACCCTGGACAGACCTCAGACCCTGGACAGACCTCAGAGACCCTGGACTGACCACAGACCCTGGACAGACCTCAGAGACCCTGGACAGACCTCAGAGACCCTGGACAGACCTCAGAGACCCTGGACTGACCTCAGACCCTGGACAGACCTCAGACCCTGGACTGACCACAGACCCTGGACAGACCTCAGAGACCCTGGACAGACCTCAGAGACCCTGGACAGACCTCAGAGACCCTGGACTGACCACAGACCCTGGACAGACCTCAGAGACCCTGGACAGACCTCAGAGACCCTGGACAGACCTCAGAGACCCTGGACAGACCTCAGACCCTGCACAGACCTCAGAGACCCTGGACAGACCTCAGAGACCCTGGACAGACCTCAGACCCTGGACAGACCTCAGAGACCCTGGACTGACCACAGACCCTGGACAGACCTCAGAGACCCTGGACAGACCTCAGAGACCCTGGACTGACCACAGACCCTGGACAGACCTCAGACCCTGGACTGACCTCAGAGCTGCTGCTGGACTGCTGGCTGTCAGCACTGACACTCTGCTCCTCCCTGGCTGGAGTCTTGGTGCTGCAGGAGCTGGCTGCCACCTGAAACACACACAGAGGTGTTCCTTTACTGGCCTGGTTCTCAACTTGAGGAGGGGGCCCCTCTAACCAGGGCACCGGAGATCTCAGGGTGTTTCAACATGAATAACCTCCTCAATTGCTGAGTCTCCTCTGACTGACACCCCTCACATCTCTCACCTGGTCCTGGCTGCTCCCCAGGCACTGCAGAGGACTGGGAGTTGTCGGGGCCGACATCAACAGCACCCTGATCTTCTCTCGGATTTCCGGGGGGGTCCTGAACACAACACAGAGCTTCAGCTTTAATCTGACAAAGGGATTATTTAATATAACAACAGTCCAACACACTGTGTCAGGAGGTCAGAGAGAGCCTCAGCACGTCTCTGAGGATGAACTCTGACCTCTGCTTTCACACTTTGAATCAACACATCAGCTTTGAGCAGGTCAAAGATGGCCGCAGAGGCCTGACCATGTGACTCACTGACTCATGTTGTCGTGGCAGAGCACACGTGGGTCGCTCTGCTCCAAGCTGCTGCTCGAGTGTTTGAGGACACACACCGGGGTGGAGGTGAGGGCTGGACTCTGAAACTTCAGATCCTCGAAGCCGAGCAGATTGAGGAGCTGCAGACAGACAGACAGGTGATGTAAGTGCTGTGATATCCAGAGAGCACTTCCAATGTCCACTCACATCAGCAGCAACACTATTTCATGAATGAAGTTATGTTCTGAAATGAAAGAACAGTTAGTAATAACATAAACTAACGTGTCCCTGTGAGTGTTAAAGCAGAGAGCCTCAGGAATTAAATCCAAGAGCTCAAGCTGGCTTGTATTCACCCAAATTCAACCTCCTGCAGCCATGTACAGCCCTAGCTCCTGTGCTGACTATTGTGGCACTGAGAGTCTGTCAGGTCCCACCTGAAAAAACCCTAACTAACCCTTTACAGCAGAGCAGAGAGAGCTTCAGGAGGTAAAACACTGTTCAATTCTCTTTCAAACTGTCAGAGGTTAATAATGTGGTTATAAATAATAAATACCGTAAGAATAAATAATGCCACTGTCAGCCCTGAGCTTTCAGTAAAGCTCAAACAAAGACAGATACTGCAGAAAACTGACTATGAGGTCCAGCCTAAGTGGCTGCACATGAAAATCCGCCTCAGTGATCTTCACTGCAGCCTCACGTCTGTCCGACATCGTTCGGCCATGAAGACTGTGACTCAGGTGCGCTGATGGATTCAGCCTCACGTCTGCAGCTGCAGGTGTGAACACAGAGCAGATTTTAGGAGCATCACCTCAGAGGGGGAGAAGGTCAGGGCTTCTTGAGTGCTGCTCCTGGTCCAGGAGGAGGAGTCTGTGCCAGAGGCTCCGCCCTCGTTGTTGACCATCTGCTCCTTCAGACCTGCAACCTTCACAGAAGAACAGAGGAGATCATCACCCAGGTAACAGAGAGGGTCTGTCTCTGCAGGGACAGCCCTGGACACCTGATAGGCCACTCAGAGTCACCATCAATCAAAGTTCATCCAATCAGAATTCAGCACGACGTTCAGGACTGAGGAGCTGCAGCAGGAGCTGATGAAGCCACGGTTACACCTACTTTATATCCTCTCTCCTGCTGTGGCTGTGTGCCTTCTCTATTTACTTTATCCACCATGTTTCCTCTTTTATTTTGAAATGATCCTGTGTGTCATGTCTTGTGTCACTTCCTGTCCCGTCTCCCTCATTAGTTCACCTGTGTAACCATCACACCTGTCCCTGTCTCACCTGTGTGGTTACCCTCAGTGTGTGTAGTCTCTGTGGTCCCTGTTGTCTGATCAGACATCTTCAAGTCCAACCCTGAGTAAGTTTACACAGTTTCCTCTTTCTAGATAGTTTGATTGATTCTCAACTTTTGAATTTGAGATTTTTTGGCTTAAATAAATAATTTAGTTAATCTGCATCTGGGTCCAGCTTCAACTTTTCTTAGTTTGTTTTTTGACAAACCCTGACGTATGATGCCAACCCTTATTACAATATAATATATCCTCAAAGACCGCCCTGTAGCTGCTAATTTACAGTTACACTACAACTACAAAGAAGAAATCTCAGCTCTTAAGGACAAAAATACAAGCAGGCAGAAAAGAACAAAAGATCCAGAACTTTCTATATTGACCTATTTAGATGCCAAGATTTAGTTTAAAAGATTTGGTTTAAATAACCAAAGATTTGGAATAATACACCAAAAAATTCAGCTTAAATAAGCCAAGATTTAGTTTAAATCAGGAACCATGACTGGCTTTCTGTTGGTCAGAGGCATGACTTTAACTTCATCTATTTTTTAGTCTTTTTTTTAGACCCAAACAAAATAAGACTTAAATGTTTGACGTCCTCTTGCTTTAGGGCTTTTAATCCTCAAAGGGAGTCAATGACCCTGATCCCCATACTTCCAGGTTTAAAAGGTTTGAGGTCATATTCAGCACATCCCTATGAACAGCAGAATCATCTCTGCCTGTATTTGCTCTGTGTTTTCATCAGTTCACTTCCTCGTCGTTTCTCCTCTTTTGTTTTAATTGAAGCAGTTTTCCTCATAAAAGGGGAATGATGGTGTAAAGAGCTTCTCTAATTTGTCCTCCTTTTGAATTAAAATGAACATAAATAACTCAAACATCATTTAAAGCAGAGACCTTCATTATACTGCAGAGATGATCACACTTCGAGCTTCTTAATCCAGCTCTTCTTTAATTATTACCTGACCTCAGCAAAAATGGTGACTGAATTCCTCTGTCTGTAGGTTAGTGAATTATTCTCAGGATTAGAGCTGTTTCCATCTGTTGAAGACGGTGTGTAACCAGTGAAGAAATACAGATGAAGATTAAAAAGGTCTTCAGCACTTTCGTGGGTTTGGAGTCTGATGGGAAACTCAGAGATGTTCTGCCCCCTGCTGGTCAAACTTCTACGTCCTCAGACATCCACGTCAGGTTAGACATAAAATATGAAGATAAATTTAACCCTTTAACACTTTTTAGAAACATCTAGACCCCACTACATCCTCAGTTTATAACACAGTACATGCTTACACTGATTGTTAGAGCGCAAGGTCACAAGTCCTCCAGCAGGTCAGTGACACTCAGACTGACTCCATGGGTCCACCTTCAGCAGGTAAACCCTCCCCGAGCCCCCCCACTCAACACCACATCAACACAGACCGTCAGTCACAGTCAGTGCCTCCTGACATGTTTCCATACATTCAGACCTGATCTAATTCTCCTCATCGAGGACGGAGGTGACCCTGCAAAGGTGAGAAGACTTTTTGCTGCCAGACGGGCTGCTGTGACCCCCGTACAGGTGACCTCAGGGTCAGGGGCGGCCCGTGTTCTGCTCTTTCTTTGGTTTTAGTGGTACTGTTACACGTTGGCCTCAGTTAACCTGAAAATCCGACAACAAACTTTGTTGGAGCATGTTAGTGGTCATTATTTTGACATGCCCCTCCTGACATCGCTGGGGGCCTCCCCTGGGGTCACGGGCCCCACTTTGAGAACCACTGCCATATGTCATGATTCAATTTGACTGGAGGTCGCAGTTTGGTTTAAAACTGTTTTTTGATTCAGACTAATTCGTGGTTCACAGCAGACCTGTTAGAACAGCAGGTTTTGTTGAGGTGATCAGATGTAGGGACGGGATCAGACCAGATTTACTGGTGCCAGTGTCATTAATGATTCTTTAAAGACTCTCTTATCAATTCTTGTGGACTTTCTGTGTAGGAAAAAGTTGGACTACAGAGGTTCCTAATTCTATTTTTAAGCTTAATGGTGATACTTGACGTGTATCTTGATAGTTTTTCCTGTAAATAATTTAAAGGACAGCGGAGGAGTTGTTCTGATTCAAAAGGGTGTTGACTACGAACATCCACACCAAGGTCACCTGAAAGAGGTGGTCTCTACTCACTTCCATTTGACCCTAAACAAACAGGGCGACGAGTTAACTCATCACACCGCTGCAGTAGTGTAAGCAGCAGCAGCGATAACCTGCTGGCTTTCTTCCCATGATGCTCATTCAGCTCATTTTCATAAACACTGTGACTTACGGCCCTTCAGTCTGAACTCGGCTTATTTCTGAACACAGCCGAGAGGACAGGAATCTGTACATCTGTAGACTTTTGAAAAGAAACTAAAGAGCGGAGCTGCAGGTGAAGGTCACAGTGAGGCTGATTCAGAGGCTGCAGATGATTTGTGTCTCTACTCCAGTGTTAATTTTGTTGACCAATGATTTTCGTCATGTTTTTTATCAACAACCTTTTTCCCCTGATGAAAACTAGACAGTAACTAATAAAAACAAGTGCACATGGACAAAAACTAAATTAACTGACATTTTCATCAACAAATAAAAACTAGACTAAAATGTTTGACAGAGACTTAATCCAATCAGACCTAATTTGCTCATGTAGAAAGTAGGGACAAGTTAGGAATATATCCAATCACAGCTACTTTGGTAGTGTGGAAAGGTTGGATGAGTTCAGAGGGACATCCAATCACAGCTGCCTTAGCTTGGTGGTGGTGGGATAAGTTGTGGAGCGATCCAATCAGAGCTCCTCTCTTTATGAATTGATATATTCATGTAGAGCAGGTTCACTGTTTGTTGTCAGTTCTGGTATTGTAACTGAGTGTCATGATCCCGGTCTGGCTTAGTTAAGTTCCCCGTCTTGTTCATGTTTTTTGTCTTGTCTTCGTGTTTCCTGTTTTACTTTGAAAATTCACCTGTCCTTCCTTGTCTTTGAAAGTTTTACTTCCTGACTGGTGTTGTCACACCTGATCGCTGATTGTGCTTCGTCAGCTGATTCTCATCACCCCCCCCCCCCATCACCTCATGTATTTAACCCTGTGTCTTCCCCTGTCTTGTTGCCAGATTGTTCTTACCTCAGAGTCACTTTCCAGGCATTTATTCGCAGTCACAGTCTTGATCTTGACCACCTTTGTTTTGGACTCTGCCTTTTGCCTCGTGTTTTTGGAAACCTTTGCCTGATCTTGCCTGCCTTATTGTGTATCGACCTGTAATGTTCAATAAACCCTGCTTTTGCTTTATGGACTCAAGTCGTCTGCTTTTGAGTGTATTGTGCCTACTTTGTTCATGACACTGAGATGCTCTGCCAGGTAGCCTAAATAAAGGAGACTGCATTTCACACAAAAGTTCAATTAGTTTCTGTTCATTTATACATTCAGACTTTACTAGCATTCAATAAAGGGTTATTAGATGTTTGATTTTATCCAAGTGTAAAACATGACTTCAGAAATTCAAGGAAACATAAAAAATGTCTTACCCTTTACACTTCATATTTTAGTTGACTAAATTTACAGCAGATTTCATCGACTAAAATGTTGTGAAATGTCATCAACTAAAACTAGACTAAAATTAAAACAATTTTAGATGACTAAATTATGACTAAAACTAAAAGATATTTTAGACAAAGACTAAAACTAAAACTAATTTAAAAAAGTGCTGTCAACATAAACACTGCTCTAGTGTAAAAGGAAGAGGCTCATCATGCTCAAACTTTGTCTTTTTTAGAAAACAACCTCCTGCTGCTGCTTGTCTGGGATCTACTATTTCTCATTTTAGTACAGCATCTACATTATACTGATATAAATCCTGTGTTTGAAACTACATTAATCTGTGATGCTCCTCCAGCCCTGACGGACACACTGAAGGTCAGAGACAGACAGACAGACTTCAGTAGCTTACATGACTCCTGCTCAGGTCGATCACTGACAGGTCCAGAAAGTCTCCGTACAGGCAGGCAGAGAGCGATGATGTCACTTCCTGCGAGCTGCGGCTCCAGCTCTCCGTGCTCTGGGGAAACACAGCACACACTGACAGACTCATTCAGCAACAACCAGCAGACCACACCTCCGTGTAAATCACATGGCAGACAACAAGTAGGAGGAAGTGAAGCAACATCCTGTTCTTTGATTATCGTTACCATGGCAGCTTCTGAGCTGCTTCCTGCTTCTGCCAGCTTGCTTTCTGATTGGCTATTGCTCTGATCCAGGTGACAAACACAGAGGTGGACTGTGCTTGGAGTTCTCACATACACATGGACAAAATTGTTGGTACCCTCCAGTTAAAGAAAGATAAACCCACAATGGTCACTGAAATAACATGAAACTGACAAAAGTAATAATAAATAAAATTGACTGAAAATTAACTAATGAAAATCAGACATTGGTTTTGAATTGTGGTTCAACAGAATTATTTGAAAAAAAATAATAATGAAACTGGTCTGGACAAAAATGATGGTACCCCTAGAAAAGATTGAAAATGATTTGACCATAGGGACATGTTAAACTAAGGTGTGTCCTGTAATTATCATCACAGTGTCTTCAAGTTGTAATCAGTCAGTCTGCCTATTTAAAGGCTGAAAAGTAGTCACTGTGCTGTTTGGTATGGTGGTGTGTACCACACTGAACATGGACCACAGAAAACTAAGGAGAGAGTTGTCTCAGGAGATTAGAAAGAAAATTATAGACAAGCATGTTAAAGGTAAAGGCTATAAGACCATCTCCAAGCAGCTTGATGTTCCTGTGACTACAGCTGCACATATTATTCAGAAGTTTAAGGTCCACAGGACTGTAGCCAACCTCCTGGACGAGGCTGCAAGAGGAAAATGGATGACAAACTGAAGAGACGGATAATACGAATGGTAACCTAAGAGCCCAGAACAACTTCCAACGAGATTAGAGGTGAACTCCAAGGTCAAGGTACATCAGTATCAGATCAAACATCCATCACTGTTTGAGCCAAAGTGGACTTAATGGAGGACACCACTGTTGAAAGCAAATCATAAAAAAGTGAGACTGGAATTTGTCAAAATGCATATTGACAAGCCACAAAGCTTCTGGGAGAATGTCCTTTGGACAGATGAGACGAAACTGGAGCTTTTTGGTAAGTCACATCAGCTCTATGTTCACAGACACAAAAATGAAGCATACAAAGAAAAGAGCACTGTACCTACTGTGAAACATGGAGGAGGCTCAGTTATGTTCTGGGGCTGCTTTGCTGCATCTGGCACAGGGGGTCTTGAATCTGTGCAGGGTACAATGAAATCTCAAGACTATCAAGGCATTCTGGAGCCAAATGTGCTGCCCAGTGTCAGAAAGCTTGGTCTCAGTCACAGGTCATGGGTCCTCCAACAGGATAATGACCCAAAACACACAGCTAAAAACACCCAAGAATGGCTCAGAACAAAAGATTGGACTATTCTGAAGTGTCCTTCTATGAGCCCTGATCTAAAATCTATTGAACATTTGTGGAAGGAGCTGAAACATGCAGTCTGGAGAAGACACCCTTCTAACCTGAGACAGCTGGAGCAGTTTGCTCATGAGGAGTGGACCAAAATACCTGTGGACAGGTGCAGAAGTCTCACTGAGAGTTACAGAAATCACCTGATTACAGTGATTTCCTCAAAAGGTTGTGCAACAAAATATGAAGTTAAGGGTACCATCATTTTTGTCCAGACCAGTTTCATTATTTTGTTTTTTAAAAATGATTCTGTTGAACAACAATTCTAATGCAATGTCTGATTTTCTTTAGTTAATTTTCACTACATTTTATTTATTATTACTTTTGTCAGTTTCAAGTTATTTCAGGGACCATTGTGGGTTTTTCTTTCTTTAACGGAAGGGTACCAACAATTTTGTCCATGTGTATTTCAGGACTGGGAAGACCAACAATGAGGGACAGGATCATTCTGAACACAACTTGCACCTCAGGACAGTCAGGTAAGACCACCTGTAGGACCACCACATAATCTGGCTTTTGCCTTTTGCAGCCTGGAATGTTAAATCTTAACTGAACTAGACCGTCAGCCTGAGAGACCAACCAGAGGGCCTAAAAACCCTCCCAGGATGATAAAGAGTAACAGGTACCACCTCCGTCAGCTCCACAGGTGCTGTCAGCTCACACACGCTCAGAGAGGAGTCATAACTGGAGGAGGTGGGGACACAGAGGGAGCACAGGTGGGTCTGGTTGCTATGGAGATGGCAGGTGCTGTGATCGCTGGAGGTGCAGCTGGACTCGTCCTTCACGGTGCTCAGACTGTCGGCCTGCTGAGACAGAGATTACAGTGTTACAGCTCCGTCTGTGGAGGACAGGTGGAGGGTGGTGGGCGGGGCTTTGTGACCTTTGTAGAGGTGGTGGCTGCGCTGCATGGTGGTCTGACAGAGGAGGAGTGGGAGGAGCTGCAGAGGTCCAGGACCTGCAGGTATCCCTCCCGCTCCACCTTCCTCTTCAGGGTGGAGTTCCAGTGGTTTTTGATGGAGTTATCGGTCCTGAGAACAAACACAGGAGCTGCTTCAGGTCCTGCAGAGACAGACTGGTGGGATCATTACCTGTTTTGCTCACCTGCCCGGCAGCAGCTTGGAGATGTCGGCCCAGCGGTTTCCCAGCAGCCTGTGCGCCTCACAGATGACGCGGTCCTCCTCCAGCGTCCAGCTGCTCTTCTTCACCACCGGGTCCAGGTGGTTGTGCCAGCGCTCCCGGCACTGCTTCCCGTTCCGGCTGTGCAGGTGTTTGGCGATCAGAGACCAGCGCTTCAGGCCGTACTTCTGAACCAGACTGACCAGCTGCACGGGAAGAATTCACAAACACATCGCCGTCAATCACAGAGGGGATCTCTGAGCTGAGCTGGGTTAATGCTGACAGCACGGTTTAATTTAGTTTGAGTTTTTGTCCATGTGCTCTTGTTTTTATGAGTTACTGTCTAGTTTTCGTCAGGGGAAAAAAAGGTTGTTGATGAAACTATGAGGAAAATAATTTGTCAACAAAATGAAGACTGTGCATAAGCTGCTGCTTATTTTTAGGAGTCTCACAGGGGCATTTCAGTGGTCCACCTGCTGAGTTTCAATCATGATCACTGTAAGAACAGCATAATCAATAAATCAGTGAACAGTGTAGGCGGGCGGAGGTGACGGCCGGTCTTCTGTAGGTTTGAAAATGTCTGGTGCCTGCGTATCACGACAGGGTCAGGAGGACAGGTGTACATCTGTCAGGGAGAAGATATGAATGAGACTCAGAGACAGCCTGTTACCTTCTCATCTTCATATGCAGTCCAGGGACCTTTGACCAGCTCCGGGTTCTTGATCTGCAGCCATCTTCTCTGACATTCCACATCTGACCTCTGACCCTAAGACACGGCGAAGAACAGCAGGTTAGACACAAAGATCAAACTCCAACACTGAGGATCCAGTCCTCCTTCTTCTGTTGTCCCTGTAAACTGGAGATTAAAGTTTGAGAAGCAGAGTCACAGAAGAAAAACCTTCAGGCTCTGGACCAGGATCAGGTTCAGGAGCCTTGGAGAGGCCCACGTATTCCCCTGAAACACTCGTCCTTCAGATGAGTACACCTCAGAGTTTAGGCTGAGGTTGATCTCCTCTGAAGCTTCAGAAACTGTCTCAGGAACATCTCGCTGTGGGCTGGGTGTGAGACCATGCTTTGCTCCTGTAAAGACACAAGTTTGTATCTGAACAACCTTCAGGGTCTCTTCAATCCTGAAACGGAGGAACATCAGATGAACCTGGAGAAGACACTCATCATTTCATAGCTAGTTTGGAGAGGTTGTATTTCAGGACAACAGCACACCGAAAGAGTTGGGGGAGGGCAGACCTTTAAAATACTCTGTTAATACATGCTTAAGGCCTATCAGCTGATCCAGTGGGAGTTAAGAGCAGAACACAAGCCTGTGAATCAAACTCTGGCTTATCAAACCCTAAGAAATGAATGGTTTCTCTGAAAAGCTTCAGTGACGTTCTGTTCTGCTCTGAGTGGAGAAATGTTGTCCAGGTCTGATCGATCTGCTGCAGCATCCAGCCTCTCAGCCTGAGGCTCAGGCTCTGCCTGACCACAGACATGAGCTGTGTTCAAATCCGTTCCCTATCACAGATATCGTGCACTGTATAGTGTGTTCGCCATTTTGTAATGTTGTTCGAATTCTCAGAGGTTAACTTCATTCACTAGTGCACTATAAAATACCCACAATGCACAGCAAATGTGAGTGTACATACGATGTGCCCTATACTGTACTCCTGTATACCACAATGCAATGCAGTCGTGTTTTCCAGAGAAGAAGAAGAAGAAGAAGAGAAAGATGGCTGCTATGGTACAAATTGGAGCTGCTTTCGTTTAGAAATGCAAGTAACATTAAAGTATTATTAAAGTAATGTTAAGGTAATGCTAAATTATCTTTAACACTTGTTGTTATCCTCCTGAGGGCCCGTTTGTTTACGTGATGCTTGGTGCATCCACTTCTGTCACAGGAATATCCGGCTCATCTACTGATGCAGTGATGGTTAGAAGATTTCAGTGTAGTGTCCAAAATCTCGTTCGGTCATTCCCTCTGTAGTCCACTATTTCATGAACACTACACAGGGAATAGAGAGTGAGTGAGTGAGTGAACGGTTTTGAACACAGACATGGAGTCAGGTGGATCCAGCTGCTCAGGTGTTGCCTCCTTGGTGCACTGCCTAAACTGAACTTTAGCTTGATTAAGAACAAGAGAGGATTTAAATGGTGAAAAAACGGAGTTGTGCCCCGAAGAAGACAACAGTATGCCATTAATATTGTTCAGAGGTATAAAAACAAGTTCATTTGTGATCTCTGGCAAACATAGACACAGTCTCAGAGTGTACCCGCTGGTGCCCGTCATTTCAGTCTTCAGCAGCAGAGACTGAAGATAACTGAGCCGATCAGCTCTGTGGGGAAGAGGATTAAACACATCAGCAAACATTCAGCTAAAGAGAGGAGCTAACCTGCTGAGGGGAGTAACGGCTCATTCTGACCCAACATGAAGAACGGTCACAGGTTTGTCTTCACGCTGCCTCAGGGTTTAGTTACTCTTACAGAGAAGGATGTAACATATTTATGCCATGTTCATCCACATGCAGTCACACAGAAACAACACATGTGCTTCAGGGCTCTGAGGAATCAGGCAGTTTCTCTGAATTACAAAATAAAAGCACTCACTTTAAAATGAAAAGAGACTGAAGACCACGTGTCAGAGCCAAACTCCTTCAGCAGCCTGAGCAGCTTCTCGTCCTGCAGAGACATCATCAGGATATCAGGACCATAACAACGACCTTCAGAGCTCTGAACAACACCTGATGCCTGCTCGTGTTCATATGGATTGAGTTTTATTGTTGTGAATGACAGGTCTGTGTGGCCCTGTGCGTCTCTCTCTGTCAGTTCAGTGTGTTTTAATGTCTGTGCTGTTCTCAGACTGACGTCCCTGTCCAACACTCATCCCTCTGTGGGACAATATGGTCTGTCCCAGAGCTGACAACTGAGTCCAAATGTTCATAAATACAAATATTCTAAAGACACTGATGACTGAGTCACTTTTCAAACAACAGAAGCACACAAGAGTAAATACTGAGTATAAATCATCACAGTACTCAAAACAATACACAAAGCTGAAACCTCGTCTTTTGTCCATCCAGGCCTCTGTAGAGTCCCTCTGTCCAGCCGTCCATCGTTTCCTCTCCGTCTGAGGCGGCTGAGAGACAAAAGCACACCCTGTTAGAGCTCAGACGTCCTCCAGCAGCTCCAGAGGTGAACAAACCTACTGTGACACCATCAACCAGTCAAACTTTATTTATACAGCACTTTTCAGACAAAACATGTCAAAGGAAGTAAACCATCAGGAGTGATACTGAGGAAAAACAACATGTCAGTGTTCTTCCTCCTGATTGTTTTCCAGGGAACTCTCTAGATTATTAACAGATTTAGTCTGTCGTCCGTCCTCTGCCTCACTGATCCTATCGGTCAGACTGCAGCTCGTGTGTGGCATAAGGTCGCAAAGTTAGAAACTGATTATGGGAATAAATAACCTGGGATTTACTAAACTGAAGGTTGGCCCTTATTAGGGATTTTAAAGATTGTTTGGAAAATATATTTTATTACAATTTGGACTAAAGCAATCAGGTTAACATGAGAATATCTCTGCTGTTGCTCAGTTACATGACCACAGCTCACTGCTTACTCAGGTGTATTGAGGCCACGCCCCTTACATGCACGGTGCTCCTCCATCATGTGTACAGATTTGACATAAAGTGAAGCTAAAACTTTTCAATAAAATAATTCACACTTGATAAAGTTCTACTTAAAAATAAATCTGTTAAATGTTTTTAATTGTATTATTCTGCATGGATGTGCCTGTGTCTAAACTGACTGTTTATATTTCTGTTTAATTAAGATACACTTCATTTAAATTAAACCTGATTTACAGGTAATTCACTTAAATTACAAATTTCACATGGAAATTTTCCAGTTTGAAATATTTTTTCCAACATTCCCCAGCTTAACTTGTCGTAAAAGGTTTCGTCCCCTTTGCGACCCTCATGTTGAATTAATGCAGTCAGCTGATGCACTGTTTACATTTTCTATGTGAGCATAAACGACTGACATAAACGATTCTGTATTAGTCTTCATCTCATTAAAAATAGACTTCAACAGACTTAGATCTGGTTTAATTTTCAGATAGAGATGGACCCTGATCCCACAGGAGGGTGCGATCATCTCACCAGGACTTTCGGCTTCTGCTGCTCATCCCTCTGCCTGTATGACCTATGACCTCTGACCTGCTGGTGACAAACACATTAAGATATCTCTGTGAAATAGTAACCGTGGTAACCTCTGGTTAGTGTGAGGCGACAGCTCTGCCATGCTCAGCCTTGCAGTGCAGCTGGATCGGCCTGGTTCAGCTGCGCTCAGTCTGCAGAGGCATTGACCAATCAGCAGTCTTCAAGGGGAAAGAGGCGGAGCTACGAGTGGCCAGTGTTAGCATGTAAATGCTGTTTGTGAGGAGAGGATGGTGGATGCTGCTGCTGCAGGTCAGGCTGATCAGAGTCTCCTCACTGCACGGACAACACAGACCACTGAGGACATTTCTTCTTCATCATCATCATCCTCCCCTCTCTTTGCTCAAGCCTGATCTACTGACTGACTCATTAAGCTTTTGGTTTGTCTCTAATTAATGTTTCAATAAAACATGATTATGGACCAACACATGTTTAAACTCAACTTTACAAAGTAATGCTGTAGGCTGATATATCTCATGATAATCTGGAGTACAGCAACCTGAAGATCAACAATCATAAAGATAATCAGTCAAATAAATCAGTGTTTGTTATCAGTGACAAACAGTGAGGATATTCCCTCGGAGGACTTCGTTACTATGTTGCTATTATTTAGTAAAGAGGAAGGTTTGAGATTTTTACCTTTCTTAACTTTTAATAACTAAAATATCAATAATATTCAGCCGGGCAGAGGTTGAGCGCTGACTGTCTACAGTTAGTCTGTTACCATTAGCATGAGCTAGCCGTTGATGACGGCAAAACAGCCGTTAGTCGGTAAAAAAAGATCACACCGGGACTTTAACGGAGAAAACACGGAGCTCCGTCTGCCCTCACGGAAGCCGGTAGAAAAAGTGACCCTGCCTGATTTTTAACGGCAGAGACCGGAGGACTTACCGTTAACCTGAGCTCCCGATGGACCGCGATGCAGCCGTTAGAGACGGACGGCCGCGAGACGTCGATATTGCAGGGAGCGCGTGCACTCCGATTGGACAGGCACTGCGGTGACGTCACTGGAGCGGCTTCGTTTTATATTATTATGAACAATTTCTGTTAACCTGTTGACATAACGATGCTTTATTATGACACTATATCATTTATTTATTTTGTTTTTTTATTGAATGCAAGGAGATTTTGGAAATGTAAACTTATTTATTCTATTTGACAATCAACTTTTTGTTTTGTATATGTGAAACAGCTCTCATGTATGTGTTATGTATTGATGTTTGACAAAATTTGTAAATTGAATATTCCAATAAAGTCAAACAATATCATGAACAAAATCAGAGTTTTAACCGCTGTTAAAGAATAACGGGTTTATTCATTTTGAACAAAAGAAGAGTTTTAACCACTGCAACAGCTGACATAAAGTCATGTTTAGTCATCTAGTTTAGTTTAGTCATGACATACAAATAGTATTTATGTGATCAAAATGGTCCATTTTAAAATAAAAAGTCTGTATAAAATGATAAAAAGGCATTGCATTTAATTCAGAAAATAAAATATGGGGTAAAATGTCTTAACATTGAGATACAATTTAAAATAAATAATATAATGAACACCAAAAAAAAAAAAAAAATCATAAAATAAAATTTGAAATACAAAGTAAAAATGTAAAAAAAAAAAAAAAGGCGTCATTATGGTGAAATAAAAATTCAAAACCAGGAGTTACTGTTAGAATAATTAAATCAAATTACTGGTATTTAAAATTAGGACATTAAAGTCAACATTTCCATATAATACTTATAATTAAGAAATAATAAATCAAAAATAACAATATACTATCATTTAAAGACATAAATTGATTAAATTATAAAGTACTAAATCACAAATGAGATGAGATGAGTCTGATCTGAATTGACAAAAAGACATCATTTTAAGCTAAAATTTAAAAGTAGTGGGTTCATAAATGATTTAACAGTCAAATCCAGGGCTACAAATACATATATTCGAGAAAATAGCCATTCTTTCGACATCTGACATCAAAATCAAATGGAAAAAACTATGATAATGGTGCGTAATTAAAACCAAAGAGTCCAGATCTGAGACGAAAATTCTTAACGATGACATAAAAATGCGACATTATTGACGTTAAAAGACTGAGATGAGAGTCAAGATCATGAGATAATAAAGTAATATCATAACTACGGCTGATAATTTATCACCTTAAGTCGGAAATACCAGTTAGTTTATTTTATCGTATTATTTTGACTTCTACGCGAGACCGAAATAAGTTAAGACAGCGCTGCAGGTTTTGGCTGGTCATATCGAACTCAGTTTCCCATAAAGCTTTGCGCCGTGAACTCCCGCCCGGAGTGAATATTTCCCATCATGCCTTACTGCAGGACCGAGAAGAAGAGGCGTCATGATGGATTCCGCCTGTGGATAACGTGATTAAAGCTCCAGAATATCCGTGTGAATAAAGTTTGAGACGCTCATGCCTCTTTAGGTGGCCGTCAACGGGAGCCTGTAGCCCGTTAATGCCCGGTAGATAGCTCCCTCTGCGGCGGAGACAGTAGGTGAGTGCTTTAGCCTCAGCGCGTTGTTGTAGCAACGACTTGTGGAAGCAGGCCGCCATTTAACTACTCTGACCAAGCGCGAGTAAACGCACCTGAGGCACAGCCCAGGTGATCAACTGTTCAACCCGGAGTGTGTTTAAGGGGTCATTTACCTGCAGGGTTAGTCAGACAGAGTCACTGAGGGACGGCCGCCCGGTAACGGACCGTTTCCTCTTACTGTTAGCCTGTTAGCATCGATGCTGCGGGATAGCAGCGGCGTGTTGGAGCAGGCTGTGTGAGCTTCATAGAAAAATAAACACCTCAGTGACCAGGTAAACACTAATGCACGCTCATGTTTGAATTCAGTGACTAGCGTAGACTTCTGTAGGTTCATTAAAACCTGGATCATTAAATTAACATTAGCATTAGCATTGTCGGATCCACCTGGAGAGCTAACAGACCGTACACATCAGGAAGAGCAGAGGTAAATATCAGAGTACTGATCCAACACTCACAGACAGGTAAATATCTGAGCACTGATCCAACACTCAGAGACAGGTAAATATCAGAGCACTGATCCAACACTCGCAGACAGGTGAATATCAGAGCACTGATCCAACAATCACAGACAGGTAAATATCAGAGCACTGATCCAACAATCACAGACAGGTAAATATCAGAGCACTGATCCAACACTCAGAGACAGGTAAATATCAGAGCACTGATCCAACACTCACAGACAGGTGAATATCAGAGCACTGACCCAACACTCACAGACAGGTAAATATCAGAGCACTGATCCAACACTCACAGACAGGTAAATATCAGAGCACTGATCCAACAATCACAGACAGGTAAATATCTGAGCACTGATCCAACACTCAGAGACAGGTGAATATCAGAGCACTGATCCAACACTCAGAGACAGGTAAATATCAGAGCACTGATCCAACACTCAGAGACAGGTGAATATCAGAGCACTGATCCAACACTCACAGACAGGTAAATATCAGAGCACTGATCCAACACTCAGACAGGTAAATATCAGAGCACTGATCCAACACTCACAGACAGGTAAATATCAGAGCACTGATCCAACACTCACAGACAGGTAAATATCAGAGCACTGATCCAACACTCACAGACAGGTAAATATCAGAGCACTGATCCAACACTCAGACAGGTAAATATCAGAGCACTGATCCAACACTCACAGACAGGTAAATATCAGAGCACTGATCCAACACTCACAGACAGGTAAATATCAGAGCACTGATCCAACACTCACAGACAGGTAAATATCAGAGCACTGATCCACAGTAGTAGACTTTATTGATGCTCTGATACTGATGTTTTTGTCAGGATCACTGAGTCTTCACCTGGCTTTCTTTGCCTGGCTGTTAATGTGACAGTATATATGTGTGTAACTCCGTAAATTAACCAAACTCTTGATTTTTATGACCAGGTTAAGCTTTATGGTACATGTGTGTATTTTGCTGATATTACAGCTGATATCAGGAATATTGACCATTTGCACATGACATCATACTTTGACCGAACGGCAAAAACGATGCTGTTAATGAACTTTTATGCTAAATAAACAAATGTCCCTGTTGTGAACTTAAACCTTAATATCCATGCTGTGTAGAGGATAAATCTAACAAGGCTTTAAATATCAGTTTATATGTCTGTGAGTGTTTTTATGAAGCTTAAACCATCAGGTCCAACAGAAACACTTCATGGGCTAACAGTAGTGCTAGAACACATGGCTGTATCTTTGTCCATTTAACAGTCAGTGTGAGCCAAACACTCACTCTAAAGATTAACATTCATTTGGCTGGTTTGTCTTTAGAGTTTGATGAATGTTGATTATGGTCTTAAAAGTCTATATGTTCATGACGTCATGAGGAGAGCCACAGACTGCAGATTTAATCTGATCAGCTGCTGTGCTCTGATCCTGAAGCATCCACTTCACTGATATTTCGCTGTGTTTAACATCATGTGCCCAATTGTAAACACCTGCATCCACAGGTAGCCTAGATGTTCTCCTGTCCTCAAGCTCCCTCTGAGGTTTCTGCTGTGATATCCTTGTGTATCCATGAGGCTACCTCTCTCTGCAGTAGTTGTTTTTCCTCTCTGAGCCTCCCTGTAAACAGCTAATCCTCACTCTGACTCCTGTTTCAGTCTGGTTTACATCGGTTTTCTGTTTGTGAGTCTTCTAAAGGCATTCAGACTCGTCTGACAGACTCAGGGACATTTCTGTTTGATATTAATGACCCTTTCTGTCACTTTAGATGTTAAAAAATGAACTCTGCCTTAATTATCGTCTGAAGTGCATTGTAGCCTACTGGGAACAGTGGCGCTCACATTGAGAACAATGATGTCAATATATGGCTGATATTTATGGCCAATGTATCTGCTTCAAATGTTGGATAAATTAAATATTGGCTGATATCGATATTAAAGTTTTTGGGCTAATATTGTATTGATAATGTCAAGAATACAGTTGAACATACAGACCTGATCAAAATCTTAAGACCAGTTGAAAAATTGCTAGAATTTACCTGTTGCACATTTGGATCTTAATGAGGTTTTAAGTAGAGCTACAATATGCAAAAGCAAGAAGGGGGAGTGTGACAAAAAGCACTTTGAAAAAGTAATTTATTGAAAACAACAACTAAACTGAGATAGGCTGTTTGTCAGCTGATCAAAAGTTTAAGACCATTGCTCAAAAAATTACAAAAAACTCTCCAAACCAGAACAAAAAGTTTTCTCAGTAGGACTCAGTAATGAGTAGCTCCACCGTTCTTGTTAATCACTTCAAAAATTCGTTTGGGCATGCTTGATTCGAGTGTTTCCAGGAAGCTTTTGGGAACATTGCTCCAAGTGGTGAAGATGGCTTCACGAAGGGCATCAACTGTCTGGAACTGATGGCCATTTTTATAAACTTCCCTTGCCATCCATCCCCAAATGTTCTCTATGGGATTTAAATCAGGGGAACATGCAGGATGGTCCAAAAGAGTGATGTTATTCTCCCTGAAGAAGTCCTTTGTCAAGCGAGCATTGTGAACTGCAGCGTTGTCCTGTTGAAAAACCCAGCTGTTACCACACAGACCAGGGCCCTCAGTCATGAGGGATGCCCGCTGCAACATCTGCACGTAACCAGCCGCCGTTTGACGACGCTGCACCACCTGAAGCTCCAGTGTTTCACCCCAGATCATGATGGACCCCCCTCCACTGTGCCGGGTAGAAAACATCTCAGGTGGATCTCCTTGTCATGCCAGTAACGTTGGAAGCCATCTGGACCGTCCAGGTTAAATTTTTTCTCATCAGAGAATAAAACTTTTTTCCACTTTTCAATGTCCCATGTTTGATGCTCCCTGGCAAAGTCTAAACAGGCAGTTTTGTGGCGTTGAAGGAGACGAGGTCTTTGAATTCGTTTTTTGTTTTTGAAACCCTTTTCCCGCAGATGCCGTCTGCTGAGGACGCCCTGTGTCTTGACGGACAGCCTATCGGATCCTCCGGCTCAGCGCAGGTGTAATTTTTTTGGGTCTACCACTTGACTTTTTTGTTCCGTAATGCTCAGGATCTTTCCAAAAATTTAGAGTGACTGTCTTACTGCGTCCAACCTCAGCAGCAATGGCACGCTGCGAGAGGCCTTGCTTATGCAACTCGACGATCCGACCACGTTCAAGAAGAGACAGCTTCTTAGCTTTAGCCATCAGGAGGGCATGACCGTGTGAATGTCTGACAGAAAATGAAAATTTTGAGCAGATTTTGGCTTTAATAGCCTGTGGTCTTAAACTTTTGATCAGCTGATAAACAACCTGTTTCAGTTTTTTTTTTTTTTTTTTTAATTACAAGTTCCAAATGTTTTTTGTCGCACTCCCCCTTCTTGCTTTTGCATATTGTGGCTCTACTTAAAACCTCATTAAGGTCCAAATGTGCAAAATGCATATTCTAGCAATTTGTCAACTGGTCTTAAGATTTTGATCAGGTCTGTAATACCGGAAGAGTAGTTCAGTAATGAGTAATTTGAAATGATGAGCACTGATCTGGGAAACGGCTTACAGCAGAAGTTTGAAGGAAATATCCGGAATAATGTGGAAATACCTTTATAACAAAGTCTTTTTAATGGCTGGTTCTCCAGGAGGGGTTAGGATCATAAATCAAAAAGACAAATGACTGCAGCGGTCTGACGCACTCACTGGTCACTTCATCAGGAGTGTGTTGTTGGTCTCAGGTTGGACCTGCTTCACCTTCAGAGCTGAAACATCCCTCAGAGATGTTGGTCCATGTCTCCATGACAGCATCACACAGCTGCTGAACGTCCATGAGGAGAATCTCCTGCTTGGCTGTTTGGTTGTAATTAGATAAAATTAGATCAGATTATTAAGATTAGATTATTATGATAATAAAGGTTATTACAGTTTCTGTTGCCTTTCTATCGTCTCTGACTATTCTCCTCTGACCTGACCTCAACAAGGCCTTTTGGCCCAGAGAGCTGCTGCTTACTGGATATTCTCTCTTCTTCAGACCATCCTCTGTAAACCTTGGGGATGGTTGTGTGAAGATCCCAATAGACCAGCCTGTCTGGCACCAACAACCACATCTCATCCCAAAACCCTGAAGTCACTTTTCTCTTCCATCTGATGCTCAGTTTGACCTTCAGGAGGTCGTGTGGACCGTGTCTGCATGCCCATGTTCGTTTAGTCACTGTCATGTGATTGGCGGATTAGCTGGTTGTATTGAAAAGCGGTTGAGCAGGTGTACCTGATGAAGTGGCCAGTGAGTGTGGCGATCTTCACAGATATGGACGTAACTGTTCGTTCAGGTCTTTGGCCTCTCCTCGTCTGTGCTGTTCAGTGTGAGGTTGACAAAAGGACGCCGTCATTCCTTTGACAGATATCACTGTGGTTCACTCAGCAGTGTCTCCATGACGACTGAACAGGGCTGGACTCCCACAGATGGCCCAGAAACCGCCTGGTTAGCTCCCTGATGGCGAACCAGCCTGGCTCAGAGACCGTGCTGTGGTGTTTGAGCTGTTAGAGGGGGGAAAGTGAGTTTAGCTGCAAACAGTCGGTGTTTTCACCACTCCGAGTATCACCATCCTAGTATCCAAACGCCCCAGATGATGTAGACTGAGTTTGTTTTGCTGCAGGCTGTGAGCAGTCTGTGCTGTGCTGAGGGAGTGTCTGTAGAGTCCACTGTCTGTGAACACGTCTGTAGAGTGGCCCTCACCTGCTCCACCCTCTCTCTGTTCATTGATAACATTTTTCACTCCTAACAGGACATCTTTGACCACTTTGGACAAAAATCAATGAACTGTAAGTAGATGTGTTGCTCCCACTGAGACATACTGGCTGAACTGCATTAGCTTTAGTGTGAAGTTTGCTCTGATTGGGTTACTTCATTTTTGTAATAAAGCGTGATTTTTTTTTTTTTTTTGCTTGGTCACATGTATGAATAAATTACACCTTGATTAATAAAATATGTGCAGTGAACATGATCCCATGGAGAAAACCTGCTGCGTGCCATAACCTTGGTTATAACTGCAGGGCTTTTGCTGAACAAAAGAAGAGTGCACATGGATCATAGTTCATATATTCAGTGTTTTTAACTGAATGTCTGTATTGTACAGATATCTCAGTATTTTTTCCCATGAATAAGAAGCTTACAGTAAGGCCCATCATTTCACAGACATCATGTTTCACTTTGTGGTCATAAAGTGAAATTTAAAAAACATGCTCAAGCTTTTTTGGCCTTCACCGCATTGGCGTCTTTAATGCTGTTTTAGCACATCAGCAACTGTACTAATATTAATACTGTCTGATGTCGTGTCTTGTTTAAAAATGTAAATGTATGTGTATCTCCCTGCCCTGGTTTATAAGTTTCATAATCCACAGTCTATGAGGACAGTCCTAACAGCTAAAAAGATTCAGGTTGATTTGGTGATGGCTCGTAACCTCATGCTTCTTGTTATTTTCTGTCACAAATCACTGTTTGGTTAATTTTTCATTACCTGATTCATCTGCCACTGCACCGACAACTCCAGCATTTGACTTCTGGCTGGCTGCTTGAACAGAGTCCAGTGAAACTACAGCTGCTCTAAAATACTTTTACATTTATGTGCCAGGGTTTTTTTTTCAAATTCCTTTAGATAAGAAGAAATCCTGTTGCCGCTAAAGCTTTGCATAAACAGGGAGAATAGCATTAGCTGAGACACTGGGCTGTAGCTGTGTGCACTCTCGATCTTTAAATGATCACATCCTGTGATTGTGATCTTAATGCTGCTTGTCTTCAGAAAGAGGATGGTAAACAAACATTCTCCGTTTGAGAAACATCTCGCAGACAGTGATTGAGAAGGGCAGGACTTTCAGGAAAGACTGGAGAGTGTCTTCAGGAGTGTTTTTGTCTGTCACAGTCGGCCTGAGTCAGGCTTTTCGCTCTGGGACTGCCTTTGTCTCCTCAAAGGCTGAAGGGGCACCGTCCTTTCTGCATGAAGCTTTGCAAGATGGATCTACCTGTTGACAGACATGAAATCTGGCTAATCCATTTGATCTTCATTCAGGTTAGATTATAGACGGACAGACTTTTCTGATCCCCTCAGGTAAACTCAGGTATCCAGTATCAGTTGTCATGGTAACAAACAGTCCAGGTCTTGATCTTCATGCTGCGCTCCATTTACATCAGAACTGGGAAGAGGGGATTGGGAATGACGTCATATCCGAGTTATAAGCGTTCCAGTTACAAAGTTGGAAAATACTCGCCAATCCACCAGGCTATTGTTAGCCGTTGTTAGCGTGCCCTGCGTTGTAGTTCGCACATACCACATGAAGAATGTAAATAACACTATAGCAGCATTTCTGTATATAAACATCGAACAGTACTATGTATACGACTGATTTAGTGCGACACACACGAGTCAGAAGTGCTAATAAACAGAATATTAAAGGAGCTTAATAACTGTTTACACCGGGGGCAGCCATCTTGGATTGTCAGCCAGGTGGTGAGGATCCCTGATTTCCCAGTAGGAATTTCTGACCTCGGGGCGTTGCAGATGAAATTTCCCACTCGAAACTGAAACGCAGCATCAGCCTTTGCTCAGTCTGACCTGAAGCTCTCAGTCCTGCAGTGAGGTGAGTCTCCCACTGCTGCTGCTTCTCTGTCCTGGAGGGGACGGTCACTGTTGTCCAGGACGTCCTGCACTGTGCTGCTCATGTGTCTCTGAGGCTTGTTGGAAGTCATGAATTCTTGTATGTTTTTTTGCATCATGATTATCTTTGCCGATGTAGAGCTACTGCATTTCTTTCACGTCAGCACTCCCAGCTCTGTATTCTGTCACGGAGCCCAAACAAGAAGGTCAGGGTTGGGATTCTCCAGGATTTATCAGGGTTTCCTTACTCTCCTGTTGATGCTTTTAATGTCACACAATTATAGAGTAACCCCTGACAGGCAAGACACCAAGACAAAGTTGTTGGTCGTGGCTGCCAGTTGTATGATCTTAACGAGTTGTGACTGAAATGATGACATTAAAACGTTTGAATGTACAAAGAAAGACAAAGTCAGAGTTCTGCTTTTCTCCTGGATAATCCTGCAACTTTGTAATTACCTTGAACCTCAAAAAAACTGTTAAATTCTCTTTTTTCTCCCTCCTGTTTCTTTGTGTTCAAATGATTTACCTGGTGCAAATCTAAAATGCAAACAAATGACAAGTGTGATATAAGAACATTTGATTTACAAGAAAGACAAAAAGAAAGATTGTGTTTGACAGATTTGGTGGTTTTAATGATTTTTAAAAAAGTTTTTATTACTTTGGCTTCTCTTCACTCTTTAAAAAAGGTTAAGCAAGGCCCAACTATCGTATATTTTACCATCCTACTGTCTCGTCCTGCAGGTTTAGTCGGTAATCATGGCGACGGACATAGGCTCGCCGCAGCGGTTCTTCCACATGCCGCGGTTCCAGCACCAGGCGCCGCGGCAGGTCTTCTACAAACGTCCGGACTTTGCCCAGCAGCAGGCCATGCAGCAGCTCACCTTCGATGGGAAACGCATGAGGAAGGCTGTGAACCGCAAAACCATCGACTACAACCCGTCAGTCATCAGATACCTGGAGGTAAACCAACACACCTGTTCACATGAACAACTAACTCATCAACCAGTGTATGAATAATGATCTGAAACAGTCTCTGTGAGTTTAAACAGCAGCAAAAATCATTGAATTATCTGGACTAGGGACCAAAGACTGGAGTAGGGATGGGAATCCAAAGCCAATCCCAGTTAAGAATCCAGAACAACTCCCTTCTACTTCTCTCTGCATGTCTAGTTAATCAGAGACCTTGCACCCTGATCAGAGGCGAGGTCAGATAAGTAATCACAGCAGGAGGGGTCGAAACTTTGGCTCCAGTTTCAACAAAAATAGACTTTGGTGGCTTAAACAACAGCAGTGTGCAAAAGCATGTGTTGAATATCAGGAGTGACGTGTGTTGGACGTTGTTGTCACCGAAAAACTGTTTATATTTGAATACAGCGGTTTTTTTTGGAATAAAAGCATGAAAAAATGGGTGCGTCATCTCAGCTGTGAGGACGTCCGTCTTCAGGTTACAGGTGAATAAACACCAATAACTGAAACCAGCTGATAGAAAGTCTGGAGTAGAGCAGACTGATGAACTTCAGTGTGTTTAATGAGTCCTCATATTAAATTATTTTGGGTAAATTATCTTTTTCTATGTGAAACTGTCTCTGAGCCTCTCATCACAGACCTGGACTTTCTGACCATAGAAGAATTCCTCTTTTTCCAATAGATGATCTGTGAAGTTTTCCAATATGACTTTGACTTCTTATCCCCTATAGATCAGCCCTGATCAGTACCTGCAGATTTTTGTCCGAAAAAGTCACTGCCTGATCAAAAAGAATGTAGTCACTCCTACCTGTGATCACCTGTGGATTAACCCTGTGCTCACCTGCTCCTCCTCTTAAATTAACTGTGGAAGAATCACCAAACTTTGTTCTCAGTCTTTACTCCAGAATATTAATCCAGAGTTAAAGTCTGTGCTGAACTGTGTGCTGAGACCAGATTAAAGATGATCAAAATAACAAATGAACCTCAAAGTCACGTTTACTGTCAGTCTCTGCCACATGGACAAGAAAATCCAGCCCTCCGTGTAAAACTCATGTTCATGAACAAATACCAATATGGAAAGAATTTACAAAATTAATGTGCAAATATATACAAAACAAATACAAAAATATCATAAATCGAATGTGCAAGGACATACATTTTAGATAAGAGTGGACTGTGAGTATATTAATGTATATTATATCTTGTAAATAATAAAAGGCTCTGTTTTAACTTAGAGATAAATATGTACAGACAGATAAATAAAGAGAGATTTCTGTTCCCTTATTAAGGTGGCAGGTGCACAGTCTTGTTAAGTGATGCATTTGAGGTCCAGTCAGAAACACTGTGATGTGTTCAGGTTGCCTCAGTCAAATGAGTGTTCGAGAAAACTTGGAACAGGAATGAAGAAAGTTAAGTGAAATTATTTTTCTTGGTTATATGAAATGATTACATCAGTTCCATTATATAACTGGGTTAATGTTTCCTTCATCTTTTATTTATTAGTTTATTATTAGTTATTGTTTTATTCAGGCTTTTTAATGTAGATAAATAAACGAGTCTGAAGTGTGTAACCCAGACATCCTTACTGTAGGAGACTTTACTGTGAAGCCAACATCCAGCTGTTAATTCTAGGGGTGCATAATATTGAATTTTTGCAGATATCTGATATGCTGATATTTCTAAACTCAGTGTCACTGACATCAATGTCAAGACTGATATTTTGTGTAAAGAGCACAAAGTCTTAACTAAAACTGAGCAGTTCTTTTTTTTTATTTCGAACATCTTAAAAATAAGAAAAATAAATACATTGGAAGACAAAACAGAATGATCAAGATCAGGATAAAATTTTCACAATGAGTTCTTTATTTATTTTGTTCAAACAGGGCGTAGGATGAAGTACATAACTTTTCTAGCCCTACTTCTTTTTTCCAAAAAGGATCTAAAAAAATGAAGTCTCAGGCACTCAAAGAAACATGTAACACAGCTTAATACAGCTAACAGTAAAAACGTAAGAGAACATCTGAACATAACCCACAGTAAAAATCAGTCTAATTGTATTTATACACTATTTCAAAGTGCATCTTTGTCTTTTACTTCATACCATCCTAGCCTGGTGTTTTTGAATATGTTTTTGTTCTTCTATGATTACAGCTCGTTTGTGTTAGAAACTAATGTGTAGCAAGAAAAACAACATTTAAATATCTAATAAATGACACTTTGGATTCATAAAAGTGGACATTAGGTGATGATGAGGTAAGACATCATAGTAAATGGTATATTTACCTCCGCCAAGGAGGTTATGTTTTCGCCAGGGTCTGCCTGTGTGTTTGTTTGTCTGTTAGCAAGATTACGCAAAAACTGCGGGATGGATTTACATGAAAAATTTACTAGAGGTGTGGTTTGGTCCAAGGAAGAAGCCTTTACATTTTGGTGGTGATCCGCATATTTGTCTGGATGCAAAAAAAATCCCAAAATTTGCGAAAAATCCCAGAAGTTAACTTTGGGCTGTATTTTAAAAAATCATATCTCTGACATTACTTGATGGATAAAACACAAAACATGATCTGTACTGGCCAGTCTCACAACAAGGAGATGGCTGATCTGTATCAGCCAAGAAAAGCCTGATTGGGACATCCCTACTTTGATAAATCTGACCTGCAGTTACATATCTGCACATCATTCACACATGTTGGTTAACCTGCAGCTTCATGCTTTGTGAATGAATCCAGGCACGGAGCAGTTAATCAGACTAAATGGTGCATTATTTCTCAGCTGTTTGCAGCAGCAGTTGATTTACTGTGTTACTCTCTGATTTTTGAGTATTTTTTTAATCACATTAGAGTGGCTGCACATCCTTTAGAGCAGGGGTACTCAATTAAAAGTCACCGAGGTCCAGTTAATGAAAATTTCCACCAATAAAAGGTCCAAACTGATGTCCAGTTTGTGTTCTATAGCCTCCCCTATGTCCACATTTTTATGGTTTAAAAAATATTTATTGTCAATTTTTAATGCAGGATATGGTTAATTGAGTGCACAGCTAGCTCCTTTACCATAAATGAAAACAGTCCAAGGCAAATTAATTGAAGGCCTTTATTTCAGATTAAAAAAGAAAAACCTAAAATAAAATAAATAAAGTGTAAACAGAGCCGAATAACCATTCTTTCCTCTTAAATGAAAGAGGTCCCAGCCAAGAATTGAAGGCCTACACATCAAGTAAAAAAGTCACACCTTCATAATACAAGAAATTAATTCTTAAAAGTACAACCATTTGTCATTTGTTACTGCTGTGTTGTTACAATATAATGTAACAAGAAAGTGATAGATAAATATTTTATTTGGTTTCAGATTTTGCTCTCTCTCTCTCTCTTTGGCTCTCTGTCCTTAACTCTCTCTCTCTCTCTCTGTCTTTCAGTCTTTCTCTCTCTTTCTCTCACACACAAACAGCGCTACACACATTACATGAACCCACACTCACATAGGCTAATAAATAAATAAATAAACAGAACAGTGTTGCTAGAACTTGCAAAATGTGAAACATTCGAAAACAAACTAGTACTAAAACTGTAGAACTTCAACAATGAAAATAACACGAACAAATGATCAACTTGATTAGTAAACAATTAGAAAAAGAACAGGATCAGCCCGTGGACAGCGCAGCGCCACCACAGCGCAAAAGCTCTCAGCCCTCATCAGCGTTTCTCACACAGGTTGGTCGCAGAGCTTGCAGGTGACAAGGGTCTTATCTTTCTGCACTGACAGTTTATTTGTCTCTGCCTCCTGTTTGCTGGTGGCTGCTGCAGCTCGTGCTGTAAACACGATAGCGGCACGAAAATCACCTCCGCTAAATGATTCATGTCTCGTTCCTCTTTAGTGCTTCATTAAACAACCTTAAAGCCTCAGAAAACATACAGAACATATATTTAGGCACACTCGTGGCATGACCGGCCTGTGATCACACCACAGTAGTGGTTCTAGTGTTAACTGGAGTAGCAGCGCCCGCTGCGCCCAGGCCAGCTGACAGTCTTGCCTGGGCCCGGACAAGACAATCAGATACCCCCCACCACTCCACCATCTCTCTCCCTCTCCCTCTCTCTCTCTCTCTCTCTCTCTCTCTCTCTCTCTCCCTCTCTCTCTCTCTCTCTCTTTCTCTCTCTCTCTCTCACTACAGATACAGATTTATTCTAAAATGGTGTATTAATTTACATTTGGATAGGAGGAGACTAAAGTATACTGCAAAACACTTGTGTTTCAATCTTGATAGAATAATAATTGGAAATTATGGTTTCTCGTTCTATGGTGCAGAAAACAACAGTCATAAAAATTTGACTTAATTCAGAATCAGAATGTGGAAAACGAGCTTTTTGTTAGGGCAGTTATTTGGTGTTGACTGAAACGTGTTAGAGTAAAATCTACTTACAGGGGAGAAGTTTTGGCGGATGTAAAGTTGTTTTTTTCTAGGGATGCACGATATTATCAGTATGATATCAGTATCAGACGATATTTACAGCCGATACACACCAGCAGTAATAACCATACCAAAATTCATCTCATCATCATCATCAGTGCACAGGTACATTTAAAAATGAAGAGTTAAATGTTTTTACGTCTGTTCCTGCACTTCTATGCTCTCACTTTAAAGCTAAGAGTCTGTTTTCATGCAGACTTTGTGCTCCTGACAGTAAATATCTGTATCTAGGATAATGAGTTCAGTAAATAAAATGAAACTCCAGCACTGTGCGTCTGTCCTTTTTCCTGCATGTGTCCCCTCTCTGTGGACTGATCACAAAACACTGATGACTGTTATTATGAGATCACATTAAACTAAGACCAGGTAGAGATATAGTCACCCTGACTGTTCAGGGACTCTCATGCTTTTTTACTCACTGTAGGGTGCTTGTTTTTTTTTAATGCGTCTTGAAAGTGCTTGGATTTTCCCTTGAGGGGTTTGAACCCTAACTTCTCTCTGCTGGTGTAACTCTTGATGGCTGCTGATGTGTTTCAGAACCGACTGTGGCAGCGAGACCACCGAGACTTCAGAGCCGTGCAGCCGGACGCAGCGTGTTACAATGAGGTGAGTCCTTCAGAACCCTCCCTGCAGCTCCAGAACCGCTTCATCAGACCAAAACCTGCGCCTAGTGCTTCAGAACTCCCTGCTGTAAATATAAACACTGTCTAACAGAGTGACTCTGATGTCCCTGCCCCTCTCATGGGGGTTATCAGTGCTTATTTTACAGTCTGCTGTACATTTTACCTTCATTTATGTTCAGGTATCAGCAAACTGCAGACTGCTCAAACTGAACCGTCCTGCTCTGACGATAAAGAGCTGTGACATCAGAACAGGCTCAGGGTCTGCAGGGCTTCATCAGCTGTAGCTTCAGCTTCAAGGATTTAAAATCCCCTGTCTGTATTCACCCAGTAATCAAACTCCTGTTTCCTTCCAGCTGGTTCCTCCCATCGGCATGCTGAGCAACCCCATGAACGCCGTCACCACAAAGTTTGTCCGGACCTCCACCAACAAAGTCAAGTGTCCGGTGTTTGTGATCAGGGTGAGCAGTGACATCACTTCCTGCCAGCATTCATCCACTCTGTCAAAATAAGACGAAGACATCGTTAGGGCTGAACGAGTTTAGGAAAATTTTACCCCAACTTCTACTCCTAAACAGAGGCTGTGAAATTCTAAATAATATGTGTAAAATAGTTGACACAACAGATACAGGGTCAGTCAGGAGTTTTGGCGATCACATGATCACGTTGTCTGAAATCGCAATTTCGATCTGAAAACGATAAGTCTTTCAGCTCTGGACGACGTCTTAGCTATGGCTTTCTCAGGTTCTTTTAGCACATTTATCAAGTGTATACAGGTGTGCTGAGTGACTGTGGTCTTGTACCTTTGTAAGAGTGAAAATGATCAGAATCAAGTGTGAAGTGCCTCATACTCCACTCAAAGGATCTCCAACAGAAGATCTGTGCTTTTTGATACAGAGAACTAAAGAGACAAATGATAATAATCATCATCAATGTAATTTAACCATTTATAAAATAAACTATTGTATACCTTAAAACATGCAAGTTGTTTGCCAAAGCAACTGCATGTCTGTCTGTGCGTGTGTTTGAGAATGTTAGTGTGAAAGAGGAACATTTACTGATATGTGCTTTAAAACCTCATCCTGACTTCACTGGCTTAGCACGGGCGCTCAGAGATGTCTGAATAAAACTAAAATCATGTCTGTTCAGCTTATTTCAGTAAACTCTGTGGGAGCCCCTGTGGTTGTGACTGTGTTCAGATTGGATACTAAAACCATCAGGACTGTTCTGCAGGAATAACTCTGTTTCTGTTTACAGTGGACCCCTGAAGGTCGCCGTCTGGTCACCGGAGCGTCCAGTGGAGAGTTCACTCTGTGGAACGGCCTGACCTTCAACTTTGAGACCATCCTACAGGTAAACACTCACCTGTCCAATCAGCCCACTGACTCTCCTCATGGTCATGACTGAGCTTAGAGTGACACAGTAGGGTAAAGATCCTGATTGGTCCACCGTGGTGATGAACACCTTCACAACAAATAAATAAACATCATGGTGTTGGTGCTGCAGGAGCTCCTGAGCTTGTTTTAGCAGTAAAATCTTCTACGGCGTGTTTATATTACTCCTTTATGAGCATGCTCCAGCAGCATTACAGCGCCACCTACAGGCGATGAGGAGGCCACAGACAGACAGACAGACAGACAGGCAGTGTTTAGAGAGCAGACTTCAGTTTGTATCTACAGACTTGATGTTAATGCTAGTTCACTGATAACTGCAGACACCTCTGTCTGTTCGGTCTGTAGCTCCTCTTCGTCATCAGAGAGGCTGTGGGTCTGTCTCGTAGCTCTCAAAGCATCGACCTCACTTTGTTTACATCGGCCTCAGTTTGTTTACATCGACCTCAGTTTGTTGACATCGACCTCAGTTTGTTTACATCGACCTCAGTTTGTTTACGTCAACCTCAGTTTGTTTACGTGGACCTCAGTTTGTTTACATCAACCTCAGGTTGTTTACGTGGACCTCAGTTTGTTTACATCGACCTCAGTTTGTTTACATCAACATCAGGTTGTTTACGTGGACCTCAGTTTGTTTACATCGACCTCAGTTTGTTTACATCGACCTCAGTTTGTTTACGTGGACCTCAGTTTGTTTACATCGACCTCAGTTTGTTTACGTCGACCTCAGTTCTTTAAGGTCGACCTCAGTTCGTTTACATCGACCTCAGTTTGTTAACATCGACCTCAGTTTGTTTGCATCGACCTTACGTTGTTTATGTCGACCTCAGTTCGTTTACATCGACCTCAGTTTGTTTACATCGACCTCAGTTTGTTTACATCGACCTCACGTTGTTTATGTCGACCTCAGTTTGTTAACATCGACCTCATGTTGTATACATCGACCTCAGTTTGTTTACATCGACCTCAGTTTGTTTACGTCGACCTCAGTTTGTTTACATCGACCTGAGTTTGTTTACGTCGACCTCAGTTCGTTTACATCGACCTCAGTTTGTTTACATCGACCTCAGTTCTTTAAGGTCGACCTCAGTTCGTTTACATCGACCTCAGTTTGTTTACATCGACCTCAGTTTGTTTACATCGACCTCATTTTGTTTACATCAACCTCAGTTTGTTTACGTCGACCTCAGTTTGTTTACATCGACCTCAGTTTGTTTACATCGACCTCAGTTTGTTTACATCAACCTCAGTTTGTTTACGTCGACCTCAGTTTGTTTACATCGACCTCAGTTTGTTTACGTTGACCTCAGTTTGTTTACGTCGACCTCAATTCGTTTACATCGACCTCAGTTCGTTTATGTGGACCTCATGTTGTATACGTCGACCTCGGTTCGTTTACGTCGACCTCAGTTCGTTTACGTCGACCTCAGTTCGTTTACGTCGACCTCAGTTCGTTTACGTCGACCTCAGTTTGTTTACGTCGACCTCAGTTCGTTTATGTGGACCTCAGTTCGTTTACGTCGACCTCACGTTGTTTACGTTGACCTCAGTTCGTTTACGTCGACCTCAATTCGTTTACATCAACCTCAGTTTGTTTACGTCGACCTCAGTTTGTTTACATCGACATCAGTTTGTTTACATCGACCTCAGTTCGTTTACATAGACCTCAGTTCTTTAAGGTCGACCTCAGTTCGTTTACATCGACCTCAGTTTGTTTAAATCGACCTCAGTTTGTGTACATCGACCTCAGTTTGTTTACATCGACCTCAGTTTGTTTACGTCGACCTCAGTTTGTTTACGTCGACCTTAGTTCGTTTACATCGACCTCAGTTCGTTTATGTTGACCTCACGTTGTTTACGTTGACCTCAGTTCGTTTACGTCGACCTCAATTCGTTTACATCAACCTCAGTTTGTTTACGTCGACCTCAGTTTGTTTACATCGACATCAGTTTGTTTACATCGACCCCAGTTCGTTTATGTCGACCTCAATTCGTTTACATCGACCTCAGTTTGTTTATGTGGACCTCATGTTGTATACGTCGACCTCGGTTCGTTTACGTCGACCTCAGTTCGTTTACGTCGACCTCAGTTTGTTTATATCGACCTCACTTTGTTTACATGGACCTCAGTTTGTTGTCATATGTCCAGCAGCTCATTAACAGTCTTCTTATTGTGACCCCCTCCCTGCAGGCCCACGACAGTCCGGTTCGGGCCATGACGTGGTCTCACAATGACATGTGGATGCTGACGGCGGACCACGGCGGCTACGTGAAGTACTGGCAGTCCAACATGAACAACGTGAAGATGTTCCAGGCTCACAAGGAGGCCATTAGAGAAGCCAGGTTTATACCCAATCTACCATTTTCTGTAGCAAAGCCCGGCCTGTGCTGCTCTCTGACAGCCAGGCGGGGGCGCCACGTGTTCACGCTGTTGTTGTGGTTGATTAATGACAGATGTAAGTGTGTGCTGTTGCAACACTGCAGTGATCTGTTGTTGATGTTCTTCCTCATGTGGCTGATGAGCTGTTTCTCTCTGTGTGTTAATAAAGTTATCGATCGATACCTCTCACTGGTTTGGGTGGACGAGGGCAGGCAGAAGGATCAGTCAATAAAGACCCAATAAAGCACGGGCAGGGATCAATAAAGTTTGAGAATCAGTCACACTGCTGGTCTGAACCTCATCCAACAGGCAGCTGTAGGTGTTTAAATAAAGTCTAAAGTCAGCATGAACAGCCATCCACACAGCAAACACTGGAGCCTACATTTCCCACAATGCACCGGGAACACTTTCTCATTAAAGCCACACTGGTGGGTAAACACACCTTCAGTTAACCTGACAGGACTGATGACATCACGGTGACATCACCAGGCTAAAGGTGACTTCATGCCCCTTTACTGACCTTCTTAATGCCTGATTTGAGTGGACTGGCCCTTTAACTGACGGGAGCACCTCTTGACTTCACCAGAGTGATATGACTGACGTCCTCCACGCCCTCCCCTCTCTTCAGCACTTGTTTTGAAGCCCAGAAGCTGACGGCAGACTCGAACACTTTGCTCAAACATGTTATTTAAAGGAGTGGGGAGGGCAGAGAGGCCGGGGGTCCAGATCAATAGGGTCGTGTTGACGGTGTGCTCAGTGATGCCTTTCTGTGGAGATGCAGAGCTCATGTTTTTAGCTGCCATGGAGGGCGTTGAAGTAACAAGGACCTCAGCCCTGTGATTGGTCTGTTGGGTGGCTCCAGCCTCTGAGTTTATGAAGGCATGATTCAGCCCTTGTTTCCACACAGTCCGATGGCGCAGCGGTCTAGTCTGCAGCCAAACAGCCCCGTCTCTGCAGTCAGTCTGTTTCCACCAGTGTTAATGCTGACAGCACTTTTTAATTTAGTTTTAGTTATAGTCTTCTGCCTAAAATATCTTTAATTTTTACTCATAATTGAGTCATCTAAACTGTTTTAATGTTATTCTAGTTTTAGTCGATGAGATTTCACAACGTTTTAGTCGATGAAATCTGCTGTAAGTTTAGTCGACTAAAATCTGAAGTGTACAGGGTAAGGCAGTTTTTATGTTTCCTTGAATTTCTGAAGTCATGTTTTACACTTGGATAAAATCAAACATCTAATAACCCTTTATTGAATGCTAGTAAAGTCTGAATGTATAAATGAACAGAAACAAATTGAACTTTTGTGTGAAATGCAGTCACCTTTATTTAGGCTACCTGGCAGAGCATCTCAGTTACAATACCAGAACTGACAACAAACAGTGAACCTGCTCTACATGAATATATCAATTCATAAAGAGAGGAGCTCTGATTGGATCGCTCCACAACTTATCCCACCACCACCAAGCTAAGGCAGCTGTGATTGGATATATTCCTAACTTGTCTCTACTTTCTACATGACCAAACTAGGTCTGATTGGATTAAGTCTTTGTCAGACATTTTAGTCTAGTTTTTATTTGTTGATGTAGCTAAATTCCCACTGGTTTCCAGCTCTGTGCTGATCTGAACACAGCGCTCAGAGTGTTGAAGCAGAAATCTTGATGCTCTCAGCAGATCATAAACCTCAGTCTCCTGGTGTGGTCTTCATGATCAGGTGTTTGGAGCTCCTGGGCCCCGGCTCGGTCCTGATGCTGCGTAGGTGGACTGTGTGGAGATCCGGGTTAGGCTGCGTCCACATGTAGGCAGTTTTTTTAAAAAACAGACTTTCCTCCATTTTCAGGAAATAATCCACAGGCGTGAAGATTTTTCACACGTCTCCATCCACATGAAAACACAGTTCATTACCATGTCAGGATGTCTTAATTTATTTTTAATTTTATTTTCAAGCTCATCATCTTAAGATGGAAATGCACACGGCTGTTACAGAAACTACAAGAACAGAAACTTCAGTTATTTCAGCATTTATTCAGTAAAGTACAGCGATGGTTACCATGAGGACCACAGCTTTGTTTTCACAAATGAATATACTAACAAAATAATTAAGTCAGTTAATCCTTTGAATTACTTAAACATGCTGCATCGCTAACATGAAATGAAGCAAACATTTAAATCTCATTTTTAAGGAAGCCTTTTGCTGTCACTGACTGTAACAGGTTTTAATTTATTTTTTTATTTCTGTGTTTAAGTTGAGGACAGTGCACATTAATGAACATTGACATGTAAGGCAGGTTGATGTAATTCATTTGTACAGGTGTGTACAATCTTAAAATACATCAAGTCCATAAAACAACAGTAACAGGCAGCAGCAAGAAGACAGATAAACATAACATGAAATCTACATTGAGTAACAGGACACACAACACAAATGATATGCTCAAGACAAGCCCTAACAAAGAGACCCTCAGAGTTAAAGTGTGTGAGCTGTTTCATGTGCAGAATGCAGTGTTAAAGTGCTGAAGTGCTGATATATTGCACGTCATAACGGTGCTAATGTATGATTGCACACTTGCCCACACCAGTTGTACTGCACAGTTTGTGCCCAAGCAGACCAGTTTATGCACAGTATTGCACATGGTTAGCATACACAGATGTAATCATGCATGCAAAATTGCCCTTAGATGACATAAACAGAGGTATTTGTGTTCGCACATTGAGGACAGATGTTTATAAATGGTCACAGGTCTGGTTTGTCCTGAGCCACACCTTCAGGTGACCCTGAAAATCTGGAACAATCTCTGACTGTAGCTCAGCTGGTTATAATTCAGACACAGATTATTGTTAAAATATTATTAAAAATATGTTCAGTACATTGTTATTGTTTTCTGGGGGGCTTTACAACCAGACATACAGGATTAGAATTTAAATGTAATAATTAAAAATAACAAGGCTGCTGTTTCTAATCTGCACTCATAGTCACGTGACAATAGTTTTAAGATGTCATTTTAGACAGTTGGTAAACTACGTGAAGGCTGCTTCAGAGGAAAGTAACTTTTTAGTTAATGTTTTACTGATGTTTTGGTATCAAACCAAGGTTTTCTTTTCGTGGTTAAATCTTACTACACCCCCAAAAATCTTCCTTCGTGCTGGACCTCGCAGACCCCGTGTGCTGTTTTTGTAATGTCACATATAATCTTCTTCAGACGTGTTTCATCCAGGATTCCCTGTAAGTGACAGGCGGCTCCATCATCAGGTTATAATGTGATTTAATATGTTATTATATATCACAGGATGTCTGATCAAGCAAACAAAGAGACCTCAGAGGTGTCACATGAACAGGAGCTCCTCTCTAACTTTTGATTCTTTAAGTCTCTGTCTAAATCTTAGTCTCTGTTTGATCCCTGCACACAGCTCCTGTGCTCAGATCAGGGCCAAAATCATGCCAAAGTCATCTCGTGTGTAGCCTTCACCCTGTCAGGGTAAGAACAGCACTGCATCTCCCATGATGATGAACAGCTTATATGATGTCAGATAACAACACAAAAATGACCGCACACTTAACAGTTTAATGACAATAATTTAAGAATTATCATTTAATCCACCAACCACTGACCCCAGAGCTCAAACTCCTTAATCATTAAAGTAATAATCGAACCACATTCACACATGTCTGAAATCCCCACAACAGAAACAGAAGTCTCAGATATTCAGTAGATTGTTGTTTTAAATCATTTAACGTAAATTCATACTTGAGACCAGGTAAACCAGTTTAATGTCAGTTCAGCTAGATGCTGCTATATTAATCAACACCATTCCTCTCCAGATTATATTCATTAATGTTGATATTAGACTGATCTCTCTGTCTGTGGTTGTATTGATTATTCACCCAGACTAACTTTCTTTACAACCACAGAGACATGAAGACCCTCTGAAAATGAGATGCCTCATCTCAAGGGGCTTACCTTTTAATACATTTATATTCAACAGATATGGAGCTGTATAAATAAAGATTGATTAAGTGTATATTCAGCAGAGACAAGTGATTTTAGTCCCTTCCTCTCCGCCTGGATGGATGTGTGTGTATATACAGATATATTTATTATATGTATTTGTATATATGCTCATGTGTGTATCCATAAAATGAAGCGTTTGTCTTCAGCCTGCTCTGTTGTAAAGTGTGTTATGAACTGGAGCTCTACAGTCAAAGATCGATCGATTGATTGATTAAATGATCAGAAATGAAGGCAAACCACGTCCCTCTGTGGATTTCTGCTGATGTCTGATGTTCCTGTGTTTCCAAACTCATGGCCTGTGCTGATATTTAATATGAAGAGCTCAACAACATTTAATTATCTAATAAATGATCCTGTGGATTTATGAATGTGGACATTCAGGTAAAACATTATGGTGCATTCACTTGGACAGTATTAAATAGAAATATGGGGTTGATATGTGCAGAAGAAATATTGTATAAATATAATTAGTTTTATATTTGTGATACCAATAATCAACTTCTCACTGATAATGTTCCAACAATATCAGAATCAGAAATCCTTTATTCATCCTGAAGGTTTGTCTTATTCACAGTACAGCAGCAGGAATATCAGATAAAGACATTAAAATAAGAGTATAATAGAGTTTTATTATAGATATATAGAACAACAACATGCAGAAGACTTAACTTTAATACAAAACTGTTTGAAGAAAAAAGTAAGTAAAATGAGACTATGAACAAGACCAAATAATTAAAACTATTAATATCAATCTATACAACATGACTGTGTCCACACTGACATCTGAAGTCTGATCTTTGGTGCCGGCCGAGGGCTTCGCTCCAGTGCTGATCACCTTTGACCTGACACCAATCAGAAATCAATGACTTTATTTCCCTTTAAAGGCAGTAATCTGACCGAAGCCTCGATTTTTATCTTCTCACTGTTCTGAGGAACATCAGGGTGGTACCTGCCTGTGCTGTCACAGCCTTCACTGACACCAGAACACCTGAAACTGAACTTTAAACCAGTTTTAGGGCCATAAATCAGAACAGCTGAAGGATTAGACTGTTCACTGTCTCATTCATACAGCATCAATCACATGTACAGGGAAATAAGAGTATTCTTTAATGTATGTTTGGAAATGTTTTCACAAAATCAAATGTAATACGAGCTAAACCTGGGGGATAGATTAATCCATTATTCTTTTTTTGTGATAGACACTTAGAAAAATGAAGAGATGAATGTCTTTGTGGATGAAGGATATCATCGCTGTCGTATTAGCATCAACAGCTAATGGACTAAAAAGTTAAATATTGGAGTCTCTGCTTAATTTACAGCTGAGATATGAAACTTAAACATCCCACATGATGTATGAATAAACCATAATGCTTCAGTTAACCCTAACTTAATGATTTAAACTCAGCAGCGTCATTTATGAATAACCTGTTGATTTCTGTTTCCCATCAGTCTATCACTGAAATAACACATCAGTCAGACCGAGTACTTTGGTTCAACAGGATCTTTATCGTTAAAATGAGTTCAGAAATATCAGCTAACCCGCGGACAGAGGATGGCCCAGAGTTTGTAAAACCTGACAGTCACTGACCTCTTTGACCTGTCCATGCAGACTCTGAGTGTGGAGGGTCCTGGGACAGACTCTCAGTTTATCAGCTCAGGGGAAAGATGAATCTGAATGTCTTCACCGGGGGCGTCCGCTGTCAGGAAACTCTCAAACTAATTCAGTAAACTTTTAAAGAGCCTGATTATATTATGATGTGTTCAAAGTCTGCTCAGAAAACAGACAACTAGACTGATGAACCACATGTTTGAGGCTGCTTTTGTCTAAAACTTGAATAATTACATCATAAAATAGATTAATCTGCTGTTAGCTGACAGGAATCTTAACAGAGTATTTTTTAATTTATTTCATAAACTAAAAGGTTTTTTACTGACAGAGTTTAGCTCCTCCTCATCACTGCAGTAAAAAGTAACAATGATTTTTCAGAATAAAACCGTTTCTGTTAGGGATGCTCAGTATTGTTGGCACAATATTAAAACTCCTGATATTTTAGCCGTACATATTTTCCATATATTGGCTGTAATAAACGTATGAATGTGTCGCCCTGTCACTGCTGAGTGTTCAGATTTAAAATGAGAGTGTCTTCTGTTGGAGGATGAAGAGTTTTAGTCCACATGAGTTTCTAACACAGTGAACAGGTCAGGTTACTGAAACAGAAGCCTCAGACTCTTAAATATCTTTATCCGCACATTTGGAAATACCAGAATGTCAGATTACTGCAAAAACCAAATATTGTGCAGTAACCAAGTACATTAGAGGTTTCAGGCATTCATAATTATTTAAGAATGCACAATATTTGGTATTTACAGACCCCCTGTAAGCCAAAGGAGTACAGATATTTCTACTTTTGTTTTTAAGAACATTAAACCTCTTTATAATAGGGCTAACCCGGGTCTGTTTATAAAGCAAGGAAAGTGTTTGGATTTAATATTCTGAATGTCCATATTCTGTCATAAACGTGTTTGTCAGCCAAATGTATTTACTCGGGGGGTCTAAAATAATATTTAATGGATGCAGAGAGTCAGTGATGTTTAATCTGCAGAGGCTGAAGCTTTAAGTTTAAGTTTATGAAGAAAAGAGCTGAGATTTATTTAGTTTATAATGAAAAGACATTTTTACTGCAGTTAATCTCTGAATCCATTTCTAATTAATAACATAGTTCATATTTATCAGACTGCTTAGTGCAGAAATAAAGAAAATCAAGCAGAGGACAGACTGAAGCGTCAAATCAAATCAAATGAAGAAGAGCAGCTCCAATCTAAATAAATCAATATGATTATGAAACAGGATCTCATTGAACTTATATGCTGTTTACTCAATCATTTTACACCTTACAGAACAGTGATACATGAAAATATAACTGTAAAAGAGAAATACCTCAACATAAATCTGATAATATAAATAAATTCCACATGTGGCCGTGCAGTGGTCCTTCATCTTAATCACTCAGCTGTCATGATTATGGTCTTGAACAGAAGGAACACAGAGCAGCATAACAGAGGATCATTTTAAATATATTAACCCCAATTAAAACCATAAAATCAGATAAAAAACTATAAAATGATGAAGTCCTTCAGGCTCCAAACACCAGGGCAAAAGAGAGAGAGAATTATCAGCTCATAAAATAATTTAAAAAGTCAAACTGACGACTGCGTGTGAAGCAGGAGCCAGATAAATAAATAAATAAATATGTTTGTGCTGATATATTTAGACTAACTCGGGCTAGAAAAGCTGGTTCAGTAAAATAAAACATTTATTCAGACTGTTTCTGCTGACATCCAAACTTTGACTAAATGTTTGTCTCTGTTGAAGACTTTACTGCACCACACTGGACTCTTTCTGACCAACACTTTAGGTAACACATAACACATCAACAAGCAGTCATCCTCTTACACATGGGGGGGGTCCTTTAAAATAAAAATAAAGTTCAGAGGTCAGAGGTCGACCTGACGGAGCTCACACACACTGAGTGTCAAACACAAGTGACCACGTTAACAAAGAAAAGGTCCATACATTTGAAGTAGTTAGCGGTAAGAGGAAGGAAATGGAAACTAAACTAATAATAAAATGACAGTAAATGAAACAGAGCAGTGATTCAGCCGTCTGAGCTGGAGGAACCTTTCAGGGAGAATCTGATTTTCTTCAGTCCAGTGTTGGAGTTTTGCTGATATTTTATATTTTCAAATTATATTTCATTCATTTAATAATTGACATTTTTGGTTAAAGTGGACACTCGGTGATGATGAGGTAAAACATCAGGGTATAATCTACATTTTTACAACAACTCTGTCTGTCTGCTGGACGTCAGGATCAGCGTGTTTAGTAACTGTGTCAGAATGTGAGACGCGCTTTATTCTTCTTTAAATATTAACTGATTTACTCTCGACTCAGCGTGAGGTTATTACAGGAATCATCCAGCAGGTGGAGACATTCACACCTGAAATCCACTTTATTACTGAACATGGTCAGTGAGCGCCTCAAACTTATGATAAAAATAAAAATTATTATAATTAATGACCAATAAGACATCAGCCAGACTCAGTGACACCTATCTGTTCAAAAGTATTTCAGCATTCATGCATGAGAAACATCTTTGTCAGACATCACACTCAGAACAAGAAAAAACACAATATATGAAATTAAAAGACAAACAGACTCCAGTGTAAGACAGACATATGTGTGCATAGATTAAAATAAATCAATAAAATGATAAAACTGTATCATGAAGCTGTTCATAAATGTGATTGTGTTTGTTTAGAACTGGTATAAACAGGTTTACAAAGTCCTTCACTGTCATGTAAGCAGAAAAGAAATAAACTTTAATAACATTTCTAACAAATCCAAAAGAGCAGAAACACAGGAGCACATCAGTCTGAGCCCACTGAAACAATAAGATTAACAGGTCATTCATTAAAATAACATTAGAATCAGAATTATGAAAGAAAGTCCTTAAATAGACACAGATATAAAAACTGTGATAATGAATATATGAGTGGGGCAGGAGGGAGCTCAAAGGGGACAGTAATATTAACGAACAAAAACAATATATGACATTAAACTAAGAATACCTAATGTACAAATAAACCACAAAGCCAAAGGAAGAATCAGAGTCAGGAATAAAAAGCTCATACATGAAAAAGGCTTGTAATCAAACAATAATCTAAATATATGAAATCAGAACCAGAAGACCAGAGGCTGTAAAGTTGGTCTTTAAAGTCTGAAGGTGTCCCAGAATATTTGAGTAGGTTTTAAGAATCAAATATAAAATGTGTAAAGATCAAATTAATGCCAAAATACCTCCTTTAGTTTGAGTATCCTGCAGGTGGACTGATCTGCAGATCGTTCAGAGATGGAAAACAAATAAAAACAATCAGGCTGGTTAGGGATGCACAGTGTGCTGATATTTCTGAACTCATTATTGCTGATACAAATATTTTATATTTTATTTAGGGCAAAAAGTCTACACAAAAACTGAAATGTTACTTCAGTGTGATGGAGAGGTGAAAAACAAGAAAAACATCATTTAACTCTTGATTTTTATGTCATTTGTGCATTTTAAGGATTTTCCTGCTGATGCTGTAAATATCAACCAAACTGTCAATATCTGCCGACACCCATATTCACATTTTTAAGGCAATGTCTGCTGATACCAATACTGTACCAATAATATTGTTCATCTCCAATACTTGTCAGTAATTTTAATGATGTTTTAAATGTCATTTTGATTTATTTTTTATTTTTAAAGAGAATATCATCCCCTTTGACGTGTCAGTGTAATTCCAGATCATTTCAATAGATATTTTTTTATATTTGTAACTGTGATATCCAACAGGCACCATTTAAAAACCAAATAATATTAAATTAAGTAAAAGCTCCCTAAACAATCAAGCAGCACTAACGGTAAAATCAGACACAGTGAAGGCGTCGCTGAGATGAAAGTGTTGCGTTCAAGGTCAGAAACGTGACAATCAGACAAAGGAGGGAAGTGAGGTGTTCAAAAACATCAAGAAACGAACAACCGGTGTTTGTCCAAAAGTTTTTATAGTTATAAAATTGATTAAACTGATATACCCCAAGAATAAAAAGCTTTTAAAAGTTTTTTTTTTAAATTATTATTATTATTCTATTCTTTATATCATAAATGCATCAGAGATTTTTTTGGAAATGCACTTTTTGTTTAGGAGTAAAATAAAGATTTTTTTTAGATATTAAAAATAGCATTTCCCCTCCATAACCTTCCACTGTTCTGGAAAAACCACCTAAAACACCTCCGCGTGGAAAAAGAGTGATTAAAAAAAAACAAACTGAGTGTGGTGTCCCATCGTCAACAAACACATTTGTTTATTTATTTAAAAGCATCCCCATTAGTTGCTACCAAAGCAGCAGCTAGTCTTCCTGGGGTCCATACATCCAACAGTCATACATAACATACATTTAAAGACATCAGACATTTTACAAACACCAATAAATTCAAGTGAATTATCAAAGATATCAGAGACACATAAACATTAAAGCTGAGTGTGGTGTCCCATCGTTAACAAACACATGAAACATTAAAATCTAAAAAATATGACACAAGAAAACAACTACATCACAAATAAAAAACAGCCTGACAGCAATTCTAACACTTTAATAAAACAACATGAGCCTGAGGCTGGTCTGGACTGGTCAACAGCCAATCACAGAGCTGACACATAGAGGGACAGCCAACACTCAGACACAGCTGAGGACATTTGTGTTGGTCTGTGGGAGGAAACCAGACTGCTTGGATAACCCCCCCCCCGGAGCCCTCAGTGACTGACCTGTGACACGCCTGTGCAACAGCTTCTAGGAGCTCTGGTCCTGGTCCTGGTCCTGGTCCTGGTCCTGGCCCTGGTCCTGCTGTTGAAGTGGATCAGCATGACCCTGAAGCAGGGGTAGTCCAAAACCTGCTGACAGGTGCTGTGATGACTGTTGGTCCATGGTCTCAGGTCCTCTGTTTAGATAAAAACTTATATTTATATTTATATGTATTTTTTATTGATATATTTATATTTTTATTTAATGTTCACTGAGGGAGTGAAGGTCCAGAGTCTGGTGAGGAGCTGAGAGCCACAGAGGTGTTTCCTCTGAAACTAGAGGACGGATAAAAACCTGATTATCTCAGATTGACCTGAACACCTCACCTGAAGGTTTAACCCTCACCTCCTCTCTCCCCTCCCTCTCCTCTCTCCTCCAGTTTCTCCCCCACAGATAATAAGTTTGCCACGTGCTCAGATGATGGGACGGTCCGGATCTGGGACTTCCTGCGCTGCCATGAGGAGAGGATCCTCAGAGGTAGGACCATAGGGATTGAACAAGAGATTTATCAGTCTGACCGTCAGAGTGAAGCACACAGGCATTTGTCATTATCACTCAGGTTTAATTAAACAGATAGTTACCGTGTGCTTTCACCTGTATCATGTGATTAAACAGATAATTAAGGTGTGTTTTCACCTGTATCATGTGATTAAACAGATAATTAAGGTGTGCTTTCACCTGTATCATGTGATTAAACAGATAATTAAGGTGTGCTTTCACCTGTATCATGTGATTAAACAGATAATTAAGGGTGTTTTTCACCTGTATAATGTGATTAAACAGATAATTTAAGGGTGTGCTTTCACCTTGTATCATGTGATTAAACAGATAAATTAAGGTGTGTTTACAGATAATTAAGGTGTGCTTTCACCTGTATCATGTGATTAAACAGATAATTAAGGTGTGTTTTCACCTGTATCATGTGATTAAACAGATAATTAAGGTGTGCTTTCACCTGTATCATGTGATTAAACAGATAATTAAGGTGTGTTTTCACCTGTATCATGTGATTAAACAGATAATTAAGGTGTGCTTTCACCTGTATCATGTGATTAAACAGATAATTAAGGTGTGCTTTCACCTGTATCATGTGATTAAACAGATAATTAAGGTGTGTTTTCACCTGTTTCATGTCTCTGATCTTCAGGTCATGGTGCAGATGTGAAGTGCGTGGACTGGCACCCCACTAAAGGTCTGGTGGTCTCTGGCAGCAAGGACAGCCAACAGCCAATCAAATTCTGGGACCCAAAGACGGGGCAGAGCCTGGCTACACTGTGAGTCCATATGAACTCCATATATAGAAATATATATTTCTATAAACAACATTTAGCTGCCTGCAGAGCTGCTAGGTCTTATTAAGAGTTTTCCCTCGATAACCTCCAGGTGTGACTTTATTAACTGAAGTGTGTGAATGATATTATTATTATTAATCAGCTTAGCAGCCAAATCTCTGATGAATAGACACCAGAGACACAAACGATGTCTGACGGGGGGGTTAAAGGTCAAGGAGCAGAGTTTACAAACAGTCATGGCGTCTGCCTGAGACTAGCAGGAAACACACCTGTGTAACTATGACATCATAAAAACCAGGAAGTAAAAACAGAGCATTTGTGTGAGCTCAGAGTTCAGTCAAAGGTGTGGTGACCTTCTGCTCCACAACGACCTTCAGCAGCACTGAAGATTCATCAGGACGTGGACCTTTAGAGGGAGTTTAACCATGAGGCAGGCATGGACCTCAGGAAACAGACCCAGGAGCTGAGGCTGAAATAATAATAAGAATAAAACAATTAGACGATGATAAACCATGATAACATGCTTTATCAGAGCCTTTTATTGTGTGGTCACTCATTAACCCCGCCCCGTTGTCCTTAGCCACGCCCACAAGAACACGGTGATGGAGGTAAAGTGGAACCTGAACGGTAACTGGCTGCTGACGGCGTCGCGTGACCATCTGTGTAAGCTGTTCGACATCAGGAACCTGAAGGAGGAGCTGCAGGTGTTCAGGGGCCACAAGAAGGAGGCCACAGGTGAGGCTGCACTCAGGTGTCAGAGAGGGAGTTCACCTGTGAGGGGCCTCACCCGTTAGGCCACAGGGCCCATGTTTATTTATTTGTAATTCCCTTTTAGTGGCCTTTTATCACATTAACAATACAAAGGTCATACATGATTAGAACAAAAATACATGCATACTAAAATGAAAAGTAAAGAAAATATAAATAAAATTATTCACAAAAAACGAAAGAAAGGAAAAAAATCTATAGGAACATATATATGTCTGTATATATATATATATATATTATATATATATATATATATAAATATAGGTAAGATAACAGTGTGTACTTCTTCTTTTCCACTGAGTGGTGCACTCATGTTTCCCAGAGTACCTGATGTCTACTGCTCAGTTTATTAATTAATTTTTCATAACCAGCTGTCGACAGAGACACTGTTTAAGGACTTCTTTATGAAACAACAACAGAGGGAAAAGTGTCGTGAGTAATCTGACGCTGTGAAACATATTCAGGCTTTTTATAGAACAGTAAACATCAGTATTTTAGAGATTTAGAGAAAGTTTAAGGTTTAACTCCAGGTTTTACTGAGCACATCATCAGCAGCTCCTCTGCTGGCTGTTAAATCAGATGGAAACGTCTGAGTAAAGACGTCTTCATATGTAATGAGCCAAAACAAGAGCAGGATTAAGATGCTGATGGACTAAACTGCCTGTCTGTCTGTCTGTCTGTCTGTCTGTCGTCTCCAGCGGTGGCCTGGCATCCTGTCCATGAGGGTCTGTTTGCCAGCGGCGGCTCTGACGGCTCCCTGCTCTTCTGGCACACAGGGTAACAGACGTGATGTGTGTGTGTTGCTGTCATGATGGTGTTTTTACAGACAGGCTGGAGGTGAAGTCACAGATCTGAGCAGCTCTGGTCCTGGTCTGAAGAGGAGCTGAGCAGAAACCAGCGCAGGGATTTAAGAGTCTGAGATGAGCTTCGTGTGTGATGGAGTTACTGGTTCGGTAAGAGTGTTTCTGGTGTCTGATGTCTGACGGTCTGGTCCTGTGTCTGCCTCAGGGTGGAGAAGGAGGTGGGGGGGATGGAGATGGCCCATGAGGGGATGATCTGGAGCCTGGCCTGGCACCCGCTCGGGCACATCCTCTGCTCAGGCTCCAACGACCACACCAGGTATGAGGGCTCCTAAATCTGCCTCAGAGCCTTCTGTGGCGATCACGGCCTCCTGATCCGCTGTTCGAGTGTAGTGACAGTAAAAGGTCAAAACTGTCGATTATTCTGTTTAAAGCTCAGGATTGAAGAGCTCTTTGTCCTCATGTTTCAGTAAATTCTGGACGAGGAACCGGCCCGGCGATAAGATGAGAGACCGCTACAACCTGAACCTGCTGCCCGGCATGTCGGAGGACGGCGTGGAGTACGGTGAGCGGGGGTTTACACCGACACAAAGCTTATTAAAACCAAAGAATCACGGGCTGACACTCGCTCTGTGTTTGTGCTCCAGATGACGTGGACCTGAACAGCGTGGCCTCTATCCCCGGGATGGGCATCCCCGAGCAGCTGAAGGCCGCCATGGAGCAGGAGCAGAGCAGTGAGTCCAGATCATCCGGATCATCCCGAGAGTCCCACAGAAACAGACCAGGAATCCAGATCAACATAATAATAATAATAGTTATAATAGTAACTGTAAAAAAAATAATGATCATATTCATAATAATAATAATGTTAATAATAATAATTATAATAATAATCATCATCATAATCATAAAAATTATATTAATAATATTAGTAATAATAGTGATGGCTGTGGCTCCGGCTCTGAGCTGAACCTGAAGTGGTCCTGACGTGGTTCTCTGAGCTCTGGTCTGAGTCTTTGTTCTTCTGGAGGACCTTCAGCCTCAGTCGGACCTGAGACCTTCACAGGCACGGACCCTGCTGATGCAGCGTAGCCTCCTGCTGTCTTGGTGGTGTATGACCTGCCTCAGGTTGGTAGCAGAGTTTGGCTGTAGCTTGGCCAGGGCAGGTGGGATTGGTAGAATACTGAAGGTCGAACATGAGGCTGAAGGTCGATGAGCTTTCATAGATAAGTTCTGTCCTCACCTGGAGCACACCTTTAAAAACTCTCCCAGGTGTTGTTGAGATCCAGGGAACAGTCAGATGGACTAACAGAGCGTTAGACACACTGGGGCTCCACCTTCACCTGCGTCAGTCAGGTCTAACCCGAGCACACCTGTGGTTACAGGTAAGGAGGCGGCTCCTGAGGTGGAGATGTCGATCCCGGGTCTGGATTGGGGGATGGACGAGGTGATGGGCAAAGACACCAAGAAGGTCCCCCAGAAGAAGGTGCCCTACGCCAAGCCCATCCCAGCTCAGTTCCAACAGGTAAGCTCACCTGAGGAGCCCTGACTCCGCCCCCGCAGCAGTCATTTAAACACCTGTGCCTGGTCTTGACCGCCCGTGGGCCTCCTGTCGTCCCCACAGGCCTGGGCGGAGAACAAAGTTCCCATGATGCCCCCTGGTGGAGACCTGTCCAAAGAGCGTAAGGTGGAGCAGAAGGCGGACGGGAAGAAGAAGACGCAGGCGGAGCTGGAGCAGGAGATGGCCGCGCTGCAGTACACCAACCCGCTGCTGCTGGAGGTGAGGCCCCTCTGTCGTCATGGAAACAGAGCACCATCTTTAAACAAAACGTGTTTCCATAGCAACAAGCCCTCAGTGCGGGCCGTGGTCACCGTGGTAACCGCAGCCTGTCTTTGCTCCTCACAGCAGATCAAGATGGACCGGATGAACCAGGGCAACACTGACGGGAACATGGGGCCCCCACAAGGACCAGGCCCCATGCCCCCCTTCCCCGGCCCAGGAGGTCCTGGAGGTCCTGGAGGCCCTGGAGGGCCGATGCCTCCTGGGCAGCAGGGCTTCCCCCCTAACATGGCCCCTCAGCAGATGCCCAACAACATGGGGCCCCCCATGGGCCCTGGGGGCATGCAGCCTTCTTTCATGCCCCCTGGACAGATGGGGCCCCTGTCTGGACCCCAGCCTCACCAAGGGCCCCCTCAGGGCATGATGGGACCACCGGACATGCAAGGACCCCAAGGTATGCAAAGACATCCAGGCCCTCCCAGAAACATGGGTCCCCAGGGACCTCATGGGATGGGACCCAGAGGGATGCAAGGGCCTCCTGGTGGTATGATGGGCCCCCCGCCCCGAGGAATGGGTCCTAGGGACCCTCAGGGGCCTCCAACTCAGGGGGGAATGATGCCACCTGAGGGGAACATGATGGGTCCCCAGGGTCCAATGCAGGGTGGCATGATGGGCCCCCCACCCAGGACACATGGCAACAACTATGGGATGGGTAACATGCAGGGGCCCCCTGGAGGGATGCATGGCCCCCAAGGGAACATGCAGGGGCCCCAGGGTAACATGCAAGGACCCCATGGAAACATGCAAGGACCCCATGGAAACATGCAAGGACCCCATGGTAACATGCAGGGGCCTCATGGAAACATGCAGGGGCCCCCAGGAAACTTGCAGGGGCCCCCAGGAAACATGCAGGGCCCCCCAGGAAACATGCAGGGTCCTCCAGGAAACATGCAGGGGCCCCCAGGAAACATGCAGGGGCCCCCATATATGCAGCACCAGGTGAGTTTAGTCTCATGTGGGGCCCTCAGGGTGATGTCTGAGGGACCACAGAGTTGCAGTTCTGCTGTCAGCAGGTCTTAAGAGTCTAACTGGATCTGTTCTTTCCAGGGTCAGAACTCGGGGCCCATGATGCATGGGATGGGTCAGCAGGGGCCTAACAACAAAGGTAGGGCCCGTTTCTCTGCTCACTCACTGATGGAGCTGATTCAAACTTTAAACTCATGAATCAGACTTTATTCTGAAATGTGACATTTTAAAGACTTTTATTTTGAAGGTTCTCGCTTCAAATATTCTAAAAAACTCTTTTTACATCCTGTCCCTGATTAGACCCTCGGGGGCCCCCACCAAACCACCACATGGGCCCTCCAGACCGGCAGGGTCCCGGAGGCCCTGGAGGTCCGGACCAGGGCTCTGGTCAGTACTGGGGGGAGAACCAGCAGGGCTGGAGAGGAGGGCAGGACTTTGACGGAGGACAGGACTTCCATGGCAGAGACGAGGGCTGGAGGTCAGGACCTGGACAAGGACCTGGACAAGGCTACCAGGGAGGAGGCGAAGGCCACCGGGGGGGCAGGCACAGAGGAGGAGGGGGCAGCGGGGGGAACTGGGGCCCTGACGAGAGGTTCGGTGGAGGAGACTTCAGAGGACGGAGAGACGACAGGTGAGTCCGTGAGGGGCGGAGCTTAGAGGGGAGTTACACCAAAGGACCTTGAACAGGGAGTTTTAAGGGGGACCAGGTTCTGTTTTTGTGAACCTCTGTGCTGACAGAACCTGACACCTACACTGAGACCCTCTGAGACCCCCCCCCCACCAGATATTCATGTGTAAACCTACCCTAAGTCCTCTAAAGTCCGGCCCAGGTGGGACCCTGACCCCTGTCCCCAGTGAGTATGGTGAGGGTCTTTGGTCCTGCAGTCCAGTCTGGGTCTTCAGAGGGTCTTAAAGTCTAAAGACCGATCCACCAGAGTGGAGGAGCCCGTATGAACCATGAAGTGGTCCAGGAGAGCAGGTGGACTTCCTCTGTAAAGATAACCCTCCGGTCTCTTTCAGGTACAGGGGAGGCGGTCCCGGCCGGCCCGGGGGCCGAGGTTACTCCGATGACTACGGCGGTCAGGAGGAGGGCTACGACGTCCAGGAGGACATGGGTCAAGGCTGGGAGGGAGGAGGCAGAGGGAGACCACGAGGAGGGGGTCCGCCCCGAGGAGGAGGAGGTGAGATGGAGCTGGTTTACCTGCTGCAGGTGTGACGTGTGCCTGAGATTTAGCTGCAGACCCGATCCCTCTGAGCCAGACCTGCTCAGTTAACCGAAGTTTTAATCCTGGTCTCGATTCTGCCTGCCACGATTAAATGAAGCTGATTGTCTGTGATATTTCAACTGCTCTGCTGTCCTGGTTTTTGGAGTGGAGGGTTTTTACACTGAGACATCAGGAGGCCGTCCGTCTGTCTCAGTCAGTCAGTCCAGACTCAGGCGTGTGAGAGTCTCTGAGTCTACACTCATCTGACACATCTATTAAAAGACTTCAACACATGAAACTGAAGAATAATATTAAAGTGAGATAAGCTTCAGAAAGCACCTCAAAGGTCACAGGACCACCTCATGATTATGAGCTTGTTCATGAAAGTGATCAGAATGAAGAAAGAAATGATTTAAGTTTAAAAATATCAGGGGAAGACCCTCTGACCCCGTCCACCTGATGAGGTCAAATAAACGTTTATGACTTCCCCACTGCAGGTAAAAATAACAGTGAGCACGCAGGCTAATATTATAGAAGCCTGATAATCAAAGTAAACTCACCACTGTTGTCATTTTAGTTCTAAATGAATTGATTTAATATAATATGATATCACAATAATACCAAGTTAAAGCAACAAAAACCTGAAAACTGTTCACATGTTGTTTGTTTAAAACTAGTACAATAAAAGTACAGATGTTTTCCCTATCATGATTAATAATCGTGATTAATTATTGTGTTTACAATATTGATCTAAATAATCATGATTATTATTTTGGCAATGATTGTGCAGCCCTACTCTGAAATCAGAACTGATCGAGAGAGAAAGTTCGAGTCCTGTGTGCGTGTGCTCTCTGTGGACCTACAGAGCAACGACGATGATGATGATGATGATGATGATGTTCTTCAAACAGCAGAATTGTTGATCCAAACTAATCTAAAATGAATAATTCTGTCAAACATTAGCAGACTCTTATTGTGGTGGGGTGTCTCTGCAGACTCTTATTGTGGCGTGGTGTCTCTGCAGACTCTTATTGTGGCGGTGTCATCCTTGTCTTCCTGTCTATAGGTCATGACGGGTTCCGTGACGCACAGATGCATGATGGGTCGTCTCCGGTTGGCCGTGAGCGCTCATCGTCCCTGCAGGGGATGGACATGGCGTCTCTGCCCCCCCGCAAGCGCCCGTGGCAGGACGGCCCGGGAACAGGAGACCCCCGAGAGTCCCCGGGGTCAGACGGAGGTCAGAGCGCCGTCCTGTTGTTCGTTTAGTTCATGACCTGTTTGAACATCAGCTCTTTGTGTTTGAGTCCATGTTTAAGATTTAGTTTTATTGTTATAAAATGTTCGTGAGACCGAAGGCCAAAACTAAAACTCACTGTCAGAACGTTCATTCATTGTACGCTGATGCTTCAAAAGTCCAGAAAAATCTCACATTTGATTTTTAAGTGTGAGGCACCAGGACGTCCAACACGTCTTTAATCAGTTTTAAATCATCAGAGAGTCTTCAGCAGTCATTCATCAGCCTGTTTTTAATTTAAAGACTTCAAGCCTTGAAAAGACTTTTATTAGAATCTCTTGAATATAAGGCCTAAACTCGTACTAATTCAGATTTTTTATCTTCATCTTCATCTTCATCTTAGATTGATGATTAAATCTGAGAAACCTGCTTACTCATTAATGTTCTGACCGTGTCTCTGCAGGACGCCCCCCTCAGGACGGTGGCTACGGTCCTCCTAGTCGAGGTGGACGGAGCGGCTGGGGCCCTGGAGGACCTGGACCAGGATTTAGGAGAGGAGGGCCAGCACCCCGAGGACCTCCGAGGGGGGGCAGTCGTGTCCGATAGTCCTGAATAAAAAAAAAACCTCCCGTGACCCTGTCGCTCTCTGGGTGTTTGGTCTCAGCTGGACCCTCCACGGCCCGAGACCGAGTCTAGACCTGAAAAATTGGACCAACTGTTGGTCTTATGGCTCACAGAGACCTTTGCTGCTGTGGTGGACGCTGGCTCGTGATTGGCTCGTGCTCTGAGGAGCCGTAGGGGAGGGGCCTGTGGGCTCAGACTGATTTTACTGTAAAATAATGTGCAGAGTGATCATCTGTCTACGAGAACGTCAGAGAACATCTCTGTGTCTTTTTGTAAAACATTTCTATGTTTGGTGTTTTCACTGAGGTGGACAATAAAGATTCACACTTCAAATCCACGCCTGAGGGGCGGAGTCCTGAGGGGGCGGAGTCGGGGGGGTCAGCTGTGAGGCTGTGCTAGTCTCAGTGATCCAGGGCTACGCTTGAATAGTCACCTCCTAAGCCCTTTCCTAACCACTTTTCCTTAACCCTGATGGCAAACGTCATGAGGTTAAGGAAAGGAGGAAGGAGAATTCAGAAGGACTTAGGGAATGAAAACTGCCGTGCAGAGAGAATCCGACTACACTTTCACTACGCTACGTCATCATGTGGTGGCGGATGTTACTGACATTAGTATGCTGCGATGAAACTACAATTTTCCAAAGATGGACTGCAAAAGGCGTGTCTTGGAAGTGCTCGTGTATCATGACCATGTTGTTCCTTGCAGACAATTTGAACATTAACAACCCGGTAAAAATTACATCTGCAAAACCGATGTTGGAAGTGAGGATTTAAATAAATTTGTCTACTCATTATCAACATGAATACCAATCAGTGCATAAAAATAAACGGTAACTGAATGAAAGAAAGGCATCAATTAAGCCCACAATCTAATAGTGTACAAAGATTAATATTGAAGCATGTTTAAAACATAATCAACATCAAATGTCTCATATCCTGCTCTGTATGCTGAATTTTATCAGCAGTGTTGGTAAAAGTATTTTTTACGTTACTGAAAATAGAAATACTGCAGTGTTTTGGTGTACTTTTGAAAGGAACCGAGCAGCAGTGGTAACTTACATGGTCTGCAGGCTTTGTTCATCATTATTCGGTTGAAGTCAGAAGCAGTCGGTTAACGTGCTGTTTATGCTGTTGCTGCGGAGAATTGTGGGACAGAATAATCTCCTTTCCTTTCGTAAAGGATGGTCCGGTGTATCCTATGCTAAAGGAGATGCTAAAGGAAGCATTGGGCCACCTTTCCTAAGCATTTAGATGACTCGAAGAGCTCTTATCACAAACTACCTCTGGATCATTTCACTCAATGATGAGCCCTCCTAAGCACGAAGGACTATTCGACTGCAGCCCAGGTCATCTCCAGAGCTGGATCCAGAGAGGGGACTGGACTAGGTAAGGGGATGAACCAGGAACCAAACCTTCGGGGTCTCAGAGTATCAACATGGGGGAAGGACACGCCTCCTCTCAGGTAGATTTACCTGAATGTGAGACGATGTTTTCAGCTCATGATGAAGACAGGAGTTTGATAAAGGGACAGTTGGGGGTTTTTGAAGTGAGTGGACGTTTAGCCTCAGAGCCTCTGGGTCACAGACACCTGAGAGTCTGAGGAACACACCTGTGCCACGGGTTAGGTTAGCTAATGAGCGGTTAACTCTGTGCTGATTGGCTGCACAGACAGATCAGTCATGGTGTCTGCCTGAGGAACAGAAACACACACGTAGGTGGAGGCTGTACAGCTATGACATCATAAACCCCAGGAAGTAAAAACAGAGCCTTTTAAGGGCGTTTTCTTTAAAGGTAAACAGCGTTTCATATTTCAGTCAAAGGTGTTTTCCTGCTCCTCAGAAGAGCGTTGGTTTTGAGGGACATGGACCTTTAAAGTCTGTAGATTATGCAGAGTGGAACTGGATCTTTCTGGGAAACCCTGGGTTATCTAAACTGAACTACACTTCCCACAATCCTCCAGTGTCACATTAATGTCTCTGATTGGTCGGCCCAAGCATCAGCCTCACTGTTCAAACATGAGGCCGATGTTTGAGGGCCAATAACTGCAGGTCCTGGAGTCGTCCTTCAGTAATGACCCCCATCTCCGTCCTGGACTGAGGACAAACTCAGACACGTGTCCATCAGCAGGTCTTCAGTCCTCTGTCCTCATGAACAACAGCAGGATGGTGAAGGGACAACAGGCTGGAGATACAGAGGTGGAGTAAACCCCTCTGTCATATAAACGCTCCCCTGGAGTTCCTTACTCACTGGCCACTTTATTAGGTACATGTTGCTTGCACAGGGTTGGTTCCTTTGTCCTGCAGAGCTGCATTCAATCAGCCTGGTGTGAAGGACACCAGCAGCTCCATGTCTCAGAGCTCAGATCATCTCAAACTGGTGTCTTCACTGTACTCCAGTGGCCTCCACAGTCACCAGATCTCAGTCCAATAGAGCAGCTTTGAGATGTGGAGCAGGAGATTCTGTGTGATGCTGTCATGGAGAAATGGACCAACACCTCTGAGGATGTTTCAGGAGCTCTGAAGGTGAAGGAGGTCCTCTGAGACTACAGAGGTGTACCTAATAAAGTGGCCAGTGAGTGGACGTGTGCTCACGTCATGCTTGATACAAAGTTCAGAACAAAACACATTATCAGAGGCATGAAAAGCATTTTAATCTTCTAAAAACACTTAAAACCCCAAAGTGGAAACAGTATCACATGTTAAATATAAAACTCATTAACTCTTTAATGCATCAACAGTTCGAGTTAAAATATGAAACCGTTTTTAAATATGAAAGAGGGAAAAGGCTGAAATGAGTTTGATTGGATAAAATCAACTTCTTTCTCATAAAGAATCCGTTTAATTAAACTAAATTAAGCTCTACACACAGGCTGTTAATCCAGAGTTAAACTTTAATTCACCTGTTTGAATCATACTTAAGAAAATAAAGTCTTTAGCCCTGAAGGTTAAAGTTCAGTCTCTTTGGTCCAGGAGAGGCCTGCGGGTCTCAGACCAGGTCTCAGAGCCAACGTGTCAGTCCTGTTGACCAATCAGCAGCGAGCCTGCAGGTGGACCTGTCAACAGGTATGAAGTTGGTCCTCGTGACATGAGCGGCCCCCGGAGGCCCACCAGCCCCGTGTTTGGTCCCAGTCCCCTCAGATGGGCATGGTTTTCCCGGTCACGGTCCTCTTGATGGCCGCCGCCACCATGCCGCCCATGAAGCGGAGCCCCGCGCCGCCCCCGGGCAGCAGCGACACCGCGCAGCCGAAGATCACCGCGACCTGCAGCGCGGCGCCCAGCGCGGTCAGCACGGTGCTGTGGAGGCTCAGGGCGGCGTACAGGGTCCCGCACAGCGCGGCCAGGTACACCGCGGCTCCAGGTGAGGAGGGCAGGCCGGACAGCAGCCTGCTGGGGCCGCGCAGCAGCGCCGCGGCGCACAGCGCGAACGCGGAGCCGAGCGACCACAGCAGCGCGAACTTCCGCGCGTACAGCAGCAGCAGCGGCGCGTACAGCGCGGCCAGGCCGAAGCTCAGCGCGGACAGCGCCGCGCACGCCGCGGACAGCAGCAGCCGCTGCCGCCCGCTCAGCCCCGGCAGCAGGGGGTCCGGCTCGGCCCACCACGGCCACGACAGCCCGCCGCTGCCGCCCGAGCTCTGCGAGGACGGACTGCCGCCGCGGGGAGTCCACGGACTCGACCACCGTCCGAACCAGCTCCCCGGGACCGGCTCGGGCTCGCCCAGGTCCACCGCGGTGCTCTGGGGGGCGGCCTGCGCTCCGCCGCCTTTGGACTGAGAGAGGTACTCCTGGAGCTGCCTGTTCAGGTCCGCCATGTCCGGGCTAACAGGCTAACAGGCTAACTGTGCTTCTTCTTCTGTGGTGTTTGGTGGCGGCTGGCCTCCTTTACAATGGGCCTCACCGCCACCTACTGGACTGGAGTGTGGGACAGGGGATCAGACCAGGAAAAAAATATTTTATAAAAAAAAAAAATAACTAATTTAGTATCGTTCAGACATTTGATAATAACATTGAGTATCTGAGTCCATTGTGCCTCTGCAGATCCCACTCTGAAATGGAGATAAATAGACTGTTGTTCTTAATAATGTCAGTCTCTCTGTTATCATTCTCTCTGTTATTTTACACAAGTGTGAAGTTAAATCAGCGGGTCTATGGCTTGATGGGTCTGATGGATCCTTACCTGGCTTCAACATTGGAATTATAATTGCCTGTTTCCCATCTGGTATGGTCTCACATCATAACTCATGAATCCAATGAACATTTTTTCGGGCATTCTTTCTTCATCAAAAGTGATGAGGACCCAGAGACTGCCGCATTTCACTCCGTTTCTGTTTGCTTTCAAACGTTTGACCTCACTTACCTTTACATTTTCCACATTTTCTTTAATATCATCCTCTGACACATTTACGGGGATTCCTGAGATAACAGCCCTGACCAACTGCAAGAGGACACTGAATTTTCTTGCCCTGGATTTTATTCATCTTGCACATAATAAATCAATCAAGAAGAACAGCTGAGGTCTTCCAGGAGCTGCAGGAACAAAACAATTAATGCAGATAATAAATTAAAGTAATGACATAAAATATAAAAGTAGAGGAGAAAACAACCCGCAGATTCTGCAGATTCGACCCACATCAACACATGTCACAGTCAGAGAATAAAATCAATTCAATTAAATATGAATAAAATAAAATGAAGTTCTGATTGATATTCAACCATAAACTGTGATAAGACAAATGACAGAGCTGATTATTTGACAGGCCTCGTCTTTAATTGCCCTTCTCTGTACCTGTTCAGGTGAGCCCCTGTAAGCTTATCACTATTTTATGAATATTGCAGTCATAAGTCCCTCTGATAATCCTGTTCCTTTACTTCTGTCTCAAAGTTAATCAGATCACAACCTGATGTCAAAGATAAGAGACATCCTCAAAAACTGAAATGTATTAAACTTCATTCTCTGCAGTTTGATTTTAAACTACGGTGGCCTGCAGGTCTCAGACTACATGAATATAAAACAGTTTGTATAAGGGAGCAAAATAACTCCAATAATTAAAAATAGATGTAATCTCTTGTAAACTTCAGTTGAGCATCAACCTCACAGCTGAGGTTGACATGAGTTTGCAAAGACACTACAATTTTCACAAGCAGCCTCAGTCCACTTTGGCGAAGATGGCCCTATCTTGCAATGTTGAAGAATCCTTTAAAAAATTCCTGGATATGGATGGTGATCTGGATCACTCCCAAAATCTAATCATTTGTTCCTTATCCCATTCCACACATTTCCTGAAAATTTCATCCAAATCTGTCCATAACTTTTCAAGTTATCTTGAACACAAACAGAAAAAACAAACAAACTAACCAACACCGGCAAAAACAGAACCTCCTTGGCGGAGGTAATAATTAATCAGTCTGATCCAGGTAGACTTACTATAAAAAATACCTCATTAAATATAACAAACAACTTCATTAAACTTTCTTATATACAGATTTAACATTTAGCAAAGAAGTTGACCAACTTTCATTTCAAAAGTCAAACATTTGTGGATATTTAGTTTGGTTATTTTTTATTTATTTTTACCAGAGAGAGAGAGAGAGAGAGAGAGGGTCATGTGACCTCAGGTTGAGTTTACAGCTGTTGGACTAAAATTAACCCTCAGTTCATATGACACACACACACACGCACACACACACAGCCTTCTATGGTATCATGTGTATGTGTTCATCCATCGCAGAGATCAGGACAGACCACCGACCAGAAACCACCAAACCAGAGCGACGCCTGAGGGAGCAGAGCCGACAGCAGGGGACACACGTGCAGCTGCAGCCATGTTTGAATCCTTGACTTGGAGGCTCGTCTGTACTCTCACTGTGTTTGTGAATCTTCATCTGAAGGTACAAACTCAGAACCTGTTAGCCTAGCTTCGCATAAAGACTTAACTCTAAGGGAAACTGTTAGCCTAGCTTAGCATAAAGACTTAACTCTAAGGGAAACTGTTAGCCTAGCTTAGCATAGTCATCTCCCATCATGCTTTGTTTTGGATGAGCCTCTGATGAACGATAATTTCTGAATTTTTACTGCAGGTGTTGTTTGTTTGAGGTTTTATTCTGTGTCTAATTTTCTGATGATGACAAACTTGTTATTTTTCATGTTGTTCAGTTGATGCTAACGCAGGGCTCTGATTGGTCCAGGAGAACATTAGTCAGGTGTCTGCCTAACTCATCACCTCAGAGCCTCTTCGTCCATCCTTGTTGTTCTATTAAATATGGCGTCGCTGTGGTCATTTCCTCTGGCTAACTCCCTCTGCTGTTCCCACAGTGACATCATGGCGGTCTCTCAGATCACGCCCACCCTGTTTCTTGGCGGAGCCGACGCCCCCCTCAACGCCGCGCTGATGTCGCAGAAGGGCATCACGCTGATCGTCAATGCCACCATCAACCACGTCTGCCCCGCCTACCCCGGCGTGGAGTGTCTGCGGGTTCCCGTCTCGGACCTTCCCAGCGCCCGCCTGGGAGACCACTTTGACAGGGTGGCGGAGCGTATCCACGGCAACCACGCGGGCGGCACGCTGGTCCACTGCGCCGCCGGTATGAGCCGCTCCCCAGCGCTGGTGATGGCGTACCTGATGCGTTTCCGCGGCGTGACGCTGAGCCAGGCACACCGCTGGGTGCAGGAGTGTCGGCCGTACGTCCGTCTGAACGCCGGATTCTGGGAGCAGCTGCTGCAGTACGAGCGCCGGCTGTACGGCAAAAACACCATCAGGGTAGCTGCCGCCGAGCCGCTGCCGCCGCCGCCGCCACTCACACCCAGGATGCAGAGGTGGGCGGGGCCAGCTCTGCCGCAGCAGTCAAACTGGTTATCTCAGGTTCAAAGGTCACCTGTGCTGAGCCGGGCATCTCTGATGTCACGCACACCACTGATGACACCAAAAAACCAACGAAGAAGAGGAGCCAAACCAGGCGGCTTCAGAGTCTAAGGACAATAAACACTCCATTACCCACAATCCACCTGGACCAGACTAACAACGCCTGACCTCTGCTGGAGACGCTGCATTCCATTTGATCAAACCTCGAGGACGCCCCCTAGCGTCAGACCACAGGAGTGCAGGGACAAGCCCAACATGAGTTAGCATCGTCGCATCGTAGCATCGTCGCATCATAGCACTTCCTGTTTCCTCATCCCAGAGTCTGTGATTTATGGACGGGCTGTTGGACAGAGTCTGTGGGACTGATTTGGACGTGACTTCACTTTGTCCCATTTCAGCTGGACATAAACAAAATTAACACACTAGTGAGCAAGCTAACGTAGCTGACTGGCAGATCAGGCAGAGTGTGGCTAATGTTAGCATTGCTAACACCCCCAGCCTCCAGTTCTCTGAACAGACCAGCGTCTACAAGTCTGCCCCCCCACAATGATGTAGATCGGTCCTTATTTCTGGCTCAGTGTGCCTCTGAACTCTTTGAGCCAAACAGTCATAGAACCCGGGGCCTGGTTGTGTATTTTAGAGTCATAGGTCAACCACAGGCTGACAGCCCCATCTGGTGGCCAGGTCCACCCGAAGACCAGTGAGAGAAAAACCAGTCCACTGAAGTGCAACAGTCCTGAAGCTTCAGCCCAGACCTGAACCGAGGCCCTGAATCTTAGACCAGACAGGGACGTCCGCCATGATGGACCGACATCAGATCTTTACTGATAAAGTTTAGGGTTCAGAGGTCATGAGAGTGGTTTTCATTTGTAAAGATTTAAATATAAAGGTCCTTTACCTCGTTCTTCTCAGGCTCTTTCCGAGGGGACCATTAGCGTGATGCTAACTCATGGGTCGGCCTCCAGGTCGGCCCTGCCCCCCTCTGTGTGGGACACAGCTCTGTGAACATCATCTCTGCAGGAAATGTTTTCAGCTTTTGTTCATGATTTCAATGTTTCAGATCTTTTTCAGGACTGGGGTCCGTGTAGCAGGTGATGGTCCAATAAAGAGTCAGAGAGGACAGCAGCTCTGTTTTGACAGAATTATAACAATAATATGATATTATGTTCAAAGAATCATTTACTACAAGAGTTTACATCCTGGGTTCCCAGCCTGGGCCCTCTAGTGGGGGGTCCAGGGTCCTGGGGCAGGGCGTGAGGCTCTGCTAAGCTGTGAGGTTTAAAGATTCGTTTACTTAAATTATTATGACGAACAAATAAAACGAATAAAACTGGAGTTAATTCTACCGCAGTGATTCAGATTCTTTCTGTGTGGGTCTTGGGGGGGGGGGGGGGGGGGGGGGCTGTGGAATAAAGTGTCTTGTGATTGGTCTGTCTTGGTCGATCAGACTTCATCGTGAGGTCTCCATGTACTTAAAGGGGTGGTGAGGCCAACAGCAGGATAGAGTACTAGCTGTCGGGGGTGCAGACTTTGGTTGGGTCAGTGCTTAAAGAATGAACATGTAGGATTTTCAGAAAAATTGGAAACTGAATTTTGTTTGGTTTTGATAATCATGACTGGCTTCACTTTATTTTTAGTTGGGTGTGAACATGACCTGAAATTTTCCCTGAAGTCTGTAAAGACAAAGAACTTTCCTGTCTGTCCTCTGTGGTTTGCTGTTGCTGTGAGAACAACTCCAGGGCCGATGAAGGAGGCCCCTGCAGAAGTGCCATAGGCTGCAGTTCCCTGAGTGTCCACTAGAGGCTGGCTGCAGAAATCTGACACCTTCATGATTGTATACGGCACAAAGATGCTTTTTTTACGGCCTAAACATCTTACAGCCTTTAGTCTGAAACTCGAACACATCCATGTGCTCTCACTGTTGAGGGTTTCCTGTTTTTGAGACGATGACTTCTCTGGTTTACACCGCCTTTCCAATCATCCATCCATCATTTCCAAAAAGAAAACAAATTGGAAATATGAAAAAAACATGACAGAAACTGCTAAATATGATTCAGAATGAGGAACCAGCGCTACATGATGCACAAATTAGAGTAGGTGATAAAATATTTCTGCTAATCTTTGATTGCTGGTACATGTTTTGTTTTTTTAGAAGTCATTAAATAACTTACTTTGCTATGATTGTATCTCTAAATATCTTTGATGAGGCATTAAATAGAATATATAGTATTAGTAAAAATTATTTGGAAACAATGGTAAAGGTAATATATTGTGTTAAAAACTGGTAAATATCATTCGTTTATTGCATTAAGAAGACACTTAAACTGGCTTTATTATGTGCCATGCTCATTAAATCATGAATTTTTATTGTGTTTGTGTTAAATTATATATATGTTTTGGTGTAATCCTTTTTTGAAGTTTTATATCTGCTATTTTTTAATTATTAATATATATTTTTCCTCCCTGAGAGTGCCCAACAGTATATAACAGTGCAGCCCTTTGGCAGTGAGAAAATAGTGAAGCGGCCCTCTTGGTGATCAAAGTTTCCCACCCCTAGTTTACATCATGTCTGCCATGTCTCAAAACAGTGCCCAATCACAACGGGAAATGAAATGGGTGTAAACAAACTGTAGCATGTGATGACCCCTGATATCCTGATATTTCTGAGCAGAGAGAGCACCGAGCTGTGACACTGAGGCACACGTTCAGGATCATGGACCGCACATCCACGCTGCAAAACCATGACCTGCAGAGCAGAGCTGAGGGAGCGTTCATCTGGTTCAGTGAGTCACATGATTTGGTTTCACTTCATTTAACTCACAGAGAGCCGAGTATTACCTTTGGGTCGACCCGCCTGTGCGGTTGAAGACCTTTGAGTGTTTCTGAAAAAGGGAAAACACCACATGAATTACATTTTTAACAGAAGCAGTTTAAAAGACTCTTTTAACAGTATTTCTCATTTTGTGAATAAATAATTTTAATTACTCACAAAAAATGAAAATATAGGTCAAAATTGATCTTCTTGGCCAACAAAAACATTTACATGCCAATATTTTTTTATTTTCAGATAGGAGGTGTTCTGAGAAGTCTTTCTGGTTTTTAGATTAGATAGAACTTTATCAATCCCTTGAGAAGACTTTTTCAGGGAAATTAAGATTACAGTAGCACTGAATACTAGTACACAGGTAAAAAAGAATACAGGATATCAACATTTAAAAAGTAAAAACAACTTGCATATTAGAATAAAAAAAATCTAAATAATAAATAAATAAAATTAAATATAAGAATGTTAAAAATATATAGATTAAAATATAAAGTTATAAAATTTTAACCACCTTTGTACAATCTTCAAGTTCGTTGTCTTGTCTTATTCTGACATATCATTTTTATAATGTGCAATAAACTGAAGTGATGTGAATATAGTTTTGTTCTGAATTAAGGCACAGATTGTATTAATATTGTTCTTTAATATTAAACTGGCCCTTTGGATAGCTCGCCTGCACTGTAACCTGGCTAACAGTGTAACCTACCCTGATTCATTCTGAAGTTTATGATTGGTTGTTGACGTGTCATGGCACTTCTCCTGTCCTCTGATTGGCTGTGGGGTGGGAGTTACCAAGAGCATTAATAATAATAATAATTATAATAATTATAATTCTTCAAGGTTTGCTGAAGCCTTTAATTTGATTTGACCTGAAAAGAGAGAATAATCAGACAAAGTTAAAGAAATGTTTTTGAGTGTAAAGTAAAGTACACCTGCAGGAGCCATTTTCCTGTTTTATTGTTTTATTTTTAGAAGGAGCACCTGTGGCCCAAGACAGGTGAACAGTTTTGACTAAATGTAGCCCAGTTTCAACTGTCTGGTCCAGAGTTACTTTTATGATTTACACTAATCACTGTTGTGATCTATGGAGCTGTTTTGATAAATAAATAATTGACATATCCAACTTTAACACTTTTGGTCTGAAGAAGTTGTTTTTGGAGAGTTACAGACTGTCAGAATTACAGCATGTACGGTGAATAAGAAACAGATAAAGTTAAATGTTCTTGAAAGTAAATTATTGATGGTGTTAAATAAAGTGTGAGCTAAAGGAACATTCACCAAATGATCTTGTTTACAGTGAGCAGAATCTCCAGAATCAGGACAGAAAAGCTTTATTGATCCTCAAGAGGACATTTAAACATTTATTTAGACAGTGCGACACCTTTGGAGTTCATACTATACCAACATAAATATGCCTGATTTAGCACAATAATCTTCGTCCGTAGCCCCAAAGATAAAATTCTGTTGTTTCAGTTGCTCTTATACAGATTATAGGAGTAGGTAAAACCAGGATATAGACATTAAAATATGACACAAGTTTAAGTTAAAATTGAAATAGTAAAAAACTACAAGCCCAGAGCTTTTGAAGTACTAACAATAATAATTGTGAATGAGTAATAAAATAAAATAAAAAGAGAGACCATGTAAGAAGCTCAGAAATAAATGTACTAAAACTATACTAAATGTACAGGGCTGTGCGTTAACTTCTTTGGTCCTTAGCACTGGTTGACTGGTACAGGGGTTGACAATCTTGTAGCATTAGACAAAAACTTGTAGCACAATGTAACAGGTTTATGACGTCCCAGGGGGTCCCCAGCAAAAAAGGGATGTCAATTATTTTCACAATAATTCCATCCATAAATAACACAGTGACTAAAATATCGGGGGGAGTTGTGATATTGTGCTGATAATACTGAACATCCCTAACAGAAACAGTTTTATTCTGAAAAATCATCGTGAGTTTTTATTGCAGTGATAAAGAGGGAGCTAAAAAACTCTGTCAGTAAAAAATCTTTGAGTTAGTTCATGAAATAAATAAAAAAATAAACTGTTAAGATTCCTGTCAGCTAACAGCAGATCACCTGTGGACTGTCCACTCGTCCACCCATCGACTAACCGTCTGCTGCGCTGTGATCCTCTGAAATAAAGTGAAGAAGAATCTTCTGAACGTCTTCAGTCCTTCAGTCAGAATATGATAACCTCACTTTTGAGATTTAACATCTAAAAATAGAAAAAAATACATCTGATGTCCCCCCTCTATTAAAGTCTAAAGACTTACTGTGTCCTAAATGGATCCTCAAGGATCAGGAGAGGATCAGGAGAGTCGTGGAGAAGCAGCAGTGTTTTGGTCAGAGAGAGATCCATCTGACCAGAGGAGACTTTCTCTGTTTCTCTATTTAAAATAATAATAATAATCAATGTGCCCCCCGAGGAAGACATGTTCTCTCGCTCCACACCCGAGTGCTGGCTTTTATAAACTCAGAATTTACTGGTTTGTGCTCGTCAACAACTCGTGGTGTGGAAATATATGGACTGTCTACAAACACCGCTCGTCAGACGTGGAGTTTTTTATACTGAAATGCCGACCCTATTATCTACCGAGGGAATTCACTGCTGTGTTTTCTTTGACAAAGAAGCTCCCAGGGCGGAGCAGTTTGCCAACGATTATTCTGAGTCAGGAGATCAGATAACATACTGTTGACTGGACACATGAACATACGTGTGAGGACCACCTGAAGACCGAGGGATTATGTTTCATTACTTTATACAATGTCTCGGGGTTAAATTAGCGTAAAATACTAAAAAAACGTACTATGGGAAAAATTAAAATGGAATTTGGAAAAAAATAACATGGATTTTAAAGGGCCCTACTTCTACTCCACAGCTGACTCCAGGCGGATGTGTCAGGCCCTCCACCAACACCATCAGCGCCACAGACAGCCTCCGACGACCTCCGACGACCTCAACACCTTCTACACCCGCTTCCAGACCTCCAGCTACAACATGGTGACGAGCCCCCCCCACCGATCCAGAGGCAGGCTCTCAGACCATGTGCTAACGAGCTGGCTGAAGTTCTCACCTCCAGTCATCCCCCACAAACTGACCCACAAACTGTCCACACTTGGCCTGCACCCGACCGTCTGTGACTGGCTCCTGGACTTTCTGACCGGCCGGCCCGGTCTGTCAGGATCGGCAACAGAACCTCAGCCAGCATCATCACGAACATCGGCACCCCACAGGGGTGTGTCCTCAGCCCCATCCTCTACACCCTGTTTACGAACGACTGTGTCGCCTCCCACAAAGACAACATCATCCTGAAGTTCGCTGATGACACCGCAGTGATAGGACGCATCACTGGAGGGGACGAAGCGGCCTACAGGAGGGAGGTGTGCAGCCTGGTGTCGTGGTGTGAGGACAACAACCTCGCTCTCAACACCGACAAGACAAAGGAGATAATAGTGGACATGAGGAAGGAGAGGAAACCTCATCAGCCACTATTTATCCAGGAGCTCGAGGTGGAGAGGGTGAGCAGCTTTAAGTACCTGGGCGTCCACATCAGCGAGGACCTCACCTGGACACTCAACACCACGCAGCTGGTCAAGAAGGCTCAACAGCGGCTGTACTTCCTGAGGAGGCTGAGGAAGTTTGGTATGTCGCTGAAGATCCTCAGCAGCTTCTCCAGCTGCACCATCGAGAGCATCCTGAGCAGCTGCATCACCGTGTGCTACGGCAGCACTACTGCGCTGGACCGCAGACGCCTGCAGAGAGACCGCTGCAAAGACCACCAGAAAAAGTCTAGAAAAGCACTCAGAGAGCACAGACCTCCGCCAAGCAGCTTCAGTCCACTTTGGCGATATTGGACTATCTCGCAATGTTAAAGAATCCTTTAAAAAAAATCCTGGATCCAGATCAGTCCCAAAATCTAATCATTCGTTCCTTATCCCATTTCACACATTTCCTGAAGATTTCATCCAAATCCATCTGTAACTCTTCAAGTTATCTTGAACACAGACAGACAGACGAACTATCCAATGCTGGCAAAAACATAACCCCCTTGGCAGAGGTAAATATGACCACTGCTGCTGGTGATCACGCGCCCTTTTGAACCTTGAACCTACAAGGCTAAAGTTATTAAACTTTTTTCTGACTGCATCATAAACCTGAAACAACCAGGACAAAGGTTATTCCTGTGCCTCGCTCAGACGAGACAAGACGCACGGCGAGGCGCATGTTAGACCCTCTGTCTAAACAGATGTACCCCAGGCAGCTGCGTGATCCAGAGGCCAAGAAGAAAGAATCACAGAGACCTTCAGGGACGGGGAGCTGCTTCTGTTTGTCTGCCTTGTCTTTAGTTCACTGAGACAAAATGGTGTCCAGGTTAGAGCAGGACCTGAGCTGTTCGGTCTGCCTCGACATCTTCAGAGATCCTGTGATCCTGTCCTGCAGCCACAGCTTCTGTAGAGAGTGTGTGGACAAGAGCTGGAAGGACAAGGAGGACAAGGAGTGTCCACTCTGTAAGAGGAGACATTCAAGGGAATTATTTCCTCCCTTAAACTTTGCTTTAAAGAACCTGTGTGAGACGTTCCTTCAGGAGAGAGGTCAGATAGCCTCAGAGTCTATAGAGTCTCTCTGCAGTCTGCACTCTGAGAAGCTCAAGCTCTTCTGTCTGGACCATCAGGAGCCGGTGTGTCACATCTGCCGAGATTCAAGATTACACACCAACCACAGATTCACACCCATCGATGAAGCTGCAGAAGAGCACAAGAAGAACCTTCAGGACCTCCTGCAGCCCTTAAAGAAGAAGATGAAGGACCATGAAGGAGTCAGAGTGAAGTTTGATCAAACTCTGAGACACATCAAGGTCCAGGCCCGACACACAGAGGCTCAGATCAAGGAGCAGTTCACGAAGCTCCACCAGTTTCTGCAGGAGGAAGAGGAGGCCCGGCTGAGAGCTCTGAGGGAGGAAGAGCAGCAGAAGAGCCGGAGGATGAAGGAGCAGATGGAGGCTCTGAGCAGAGAGACAGAAGCTCTTTCACAAACACTCAGAGACACTGAGGACCAGCTGAAGGCTGGAGACATCTCATTCCTGAAGGACTACAAGGCTGCAGTGGACCGAGTGCAGCAGTGCACCCTGCAGGAGAATCCACAGCTGCCCAGAGGAGCTCTGATGGACCAGGCCAAACATCTGGGCAACCTGGGCTTCAACATCTGGACCAAGATGAAGGACCTGGTCTCCTACAGCCCGGTCATCCTGGACCCAAACTCTGCTGGTCCAGACCTCATCCTGTCTGATGATCTGACCTCTGTGAGATTGGGAGAGCAGCAGCATCTTCCTGAGAATCCAGAGAGGTTTGATCTTTATCCCTGTTCTGTCCTGGGCTCTGAGGGCTTCAGCTCTGGGACTCACAGCTGGGACGTCCAGGTTGGAGACAGCAGACTCTGGGAGCTGGGTGTGTTAGCAGAGTCCGTCCTGAGGAAGGGAGACACACAGTCTGGATCATGGTCGGTAAGGCTGTACGATGGTAAATTCAGGGCTTTTTCACCACATTCAGACTCTGTCCTCTCGGTGAAGAAGCGTCCAAAGAGGATCAGGGTGGATCTGGACTGTGACAGAGGACAGCTCCTGATCTCTGATCCTAAAACTAACACAAACCTGCACACCTTCACTCACACCTTCACTGAGAGGATGTACCCTTACTTTGGAACTTTGGATAAACACACTGTGAAGATCTTACCAGAGAAGATCTCTGTGACTGTGAAACGAGAGTAGAACTTGATGATGATGATGATGATGGTGGAGATATGAAAGAAATGATGAAGGTGTAGATGATGAAAACTCAGGTAAATCTTTTGAATAATGGACAGAAAAATGCCTTTGAATTGAAAAACAGTGAAACAAATCCTTCAGCGATCAGATTATTTTGAAGGCCTTTCTGTGTGTTTGCATGTTCTCCTGGTGCATGTGTAGGTTCCCACGGACATGACGGCCTGCTCTCACAGACACATGCCTGTCAAGTTAGTTGGTAGCTCTTTATTGCCCTTAGGTATTCGTGTGTATGGTTGTGTCTCTCTATATGGCCCTGTTATTGCAGAGTGTACCTGGGAGAGGCTCCGGCTGAGCCCGTCCCCTCTCTGGTGGAAACCCTGTCCAGATGAGTAGTGGTCAATGGGAGGAAGGTGATTTCAATAAGGGCTAAGCAGTATGTGCATGCAGACTGGAGGTGTGCACTGACGTCACGATTTGTGCACCAGACAGTCGTTTTCTCCTGCTGAGTGGCCGAGCAATGACCAGAGACTGATATTGGAGGCAGGAAACAGGTGAGCACCTAAGTTCACCTGAAAGGGACACGACTTTAGCCATTTTCAGTAGGCTTAGTTGTTATTGATGATGTTCATCACAGAAAATGCAGAGTTATGTTTTAAAAATGACTAGTTAAACAGGGGATGCACAGTATTATCGGTTTGATATCGGAATTGGCAGATATCAGCTTAAAAAGTTAAGTTTTGGTATCGGCCGCTATTGACATTTTTGTAGATATATTTATGCCCGATATATCGGCCATATATCGACTGGAATATCTGCAAATTACACAAATGAACAATATTGATCCACCTTCTCATCACTGCACGGGTACATTTAATAATCAAGGGTTTCATTTTTGCAAAAGCTGTTTTTCTTGTTTTACATCTGTTCCTCACAGAAATAAACTGTAACGCTGAAGAAACAAGTCCATTTTTGTGAAGAACAGAGCCTGTGCTCTGACCAGAAATATTGGTATCAGCAATAATGAATTAAAAAATATCAGCATATCTGATATCTGCAAAAATCCAATATTGTGCATCCTGAAGCTAAACTTTTGGAGCCACAGAGTTGTGTTAATGTAGCATTAATCAGCTGAGCCACAGGATGAAGTCCTGTAGAGACTCTGACTCTAAACCTGTGATTTAGTGTTTATCCAAAATCATGCACTCATAAGGCCATATAAAATCTGTTATTTTTTCCCAAATTCTGTTTTATTTCTTCCCATATTCCATTTTTTTTTTTCAGCTTCAATTTTATGAGAATTTGGTTTTTAGTATTCAACTCAAATTGAACCCTGAGGCACTGCATAAAGTAATGAAATATAATCACTCGCTCTTCAGGTGGTCCTCCATCTATCTTTACAGGTCCATTCAACTTTACCTTGACAACATTTGCAGAACATTTGATCCCCTGACACGAGTCGTTGGGAAACTGCTCTGCTCTGTACTTTGGAGTTAGCCGAGAGTTTCGTAGCTTCTTTGCCAACTTAGCCGGTGTCTTAGGCGGCCGCTTCGACATGTTTGCATTGATAATGAGGGGAGGAGGAGGAGGGACTCATTATCTCCAGTCTTAGTGACCCCCTCGGAGCATTTTCCCTAGAGGTACGTTTCTTTTCATTTGGCCATTTCCGTGATAATCTGTGTTTATATTGAATTCCGTTTTTGATGTCCAATAACGTGATTCTGTCCACGATTCCATGATCGTAGATTTTATAGGGCCCTATACTCAGGTTTGTTTTTAATGTGACAGTCTGGTCATGGATCCTCATTTTATGGAAATCATGAAAAATAACAACAATAATTGGCCAAATGGAAGTTGTATTAATTTCATTAATTTGTGGTTAAATCTGTGGACTTAACTATTTTTTATTGTTCATTGTCAAACCAGCGGTTTTTATCGGACTCTGTGGGTTTGATGTCGACCACGAGCATGAGACCATGACCTGATGTCCTCAGTGCCTCATTATTTAAGATATTGTTTTAATTTTATGAACGATCTGATGAAGTTTTTCGGGGTTCTCATGGTTCCTTGAAGTCTTAAATGTCTTAAATTAAAATCTGGGTAATTAAGGTCTTAAATTTACTGTAAATTTGCTGTAGTTTAATGCCAATAGGAAAGCACAATGGCATGCTTTAAATCATGTAATAGGGACCGTCTGCAAATTACCACAGTGAAGCAATGCTGTGAAGGAAAAGTCAATAACTTCACCATGAAGAGATGTAAGGTCTTGAAAAACACAGTGCACATAAAACGCCTTATGCTATTCATACTACATGTCATAGTTAGGAAATATGAATTAAATTATTTCACAGGATTTTTTTGATTGATAATAAAGCCAATGCTATCAAATGTATAAGGTGTACTGAGTATAATAACTAATAACTGTACTGTTGTTAGTGACACCAAACTCATCCTGATGACATCTCTGGTTTAGACTACAGCTCTCACTTTGGAGAAATAGATTTTAATTTGATTTATGTATTTTTTTTTATTGATTATGATAATTAATAGGAAATGACTATAATACCTGTACTGTTGTTCACTGTAGTGACACCAAACTCATCCTGATGATCAGACATCTCCTCTAGTTTTTTAATGATTTAAAAGATCAACATTTATATTTTATGATCATTTTGTCAGCGAACCTCATAAATTTGTTGGCATTGGCTTTTTAATTTCAATCAAAAACATCTTGTAAGATATTTTTGTTCATAAATTTCTAAACTACTAAAAAATCTGATTGATGAATTACATGTAGTATGAATAGCATAAGGTCATTTATGTGTACCGTGTTTTTGAAGATGTTGCATCTCTTTATGGTGAAGTTATTGATTTTTCTTTCACAGTAAATTTCCCGTTCTCATGAGAAAGTTTTGCATGAGCACCAGAAACTTAGAATTCAGTTTTTCTGCCAATGTCCCCTCAGGTGCTCCGTATGATGGAGACTGCGTTAAGTGTTATTATTTCATTATTCTGTATGGTTCCTATAAGTGTTATTATTTTATTATCCTGTATGGTCCCTACACATAATGCAGTGGGCTGTTTAATGTAATGCAGCTTCTGTATGTTATGTTGGCTCTGTTCGCCATCACAATGGAACAAAATTGTAAAGATAATTGATAAGAAATGGAAAAAGTTAAGTTTTGATTTCCAATGTAAGAGACTATAAATTGGGTATTTTCCACTAAAGAAATTATGATGACATTTTTGGGTCTAAAGTTCTATGTTGAGGCCTTAAAAAGTATTAAATCTGACTTTTAAAATGGTGCAAGAACCCTGATTAAGTGTCTTGATTTTTCTTCAGAGTACAGAGGACAGGTAAAGAAGCGTGGGTCGATGTGATATCAGTTACATCGTTATCAGAATCAGAAATACTTCATTAATCCTGAAGGGGAAATTTGGTTGTTTCAGTTGTTTTTATTCACAGTACAGCAGCAGGAATATCAGATAAAAACACTGAAATAAGAGAATTATAAAATTTAAAAAAGCTAAAGTACAACTTGCAGAATCTTTAAGACAGAAGAATTTTCCTTCATGAAGAACAAAATCAATAAAATAAGTAAAAGTGAGACTATGAACAATTCTGTTAACATGACCAATATTTACAATATGAATATAAATATGACAGCATTGTGTGGTAGTCAGGATATTGCATTTGTTCAAGGACATTATCAGACTATGTGTCAGTGTCTTGGAATAATCTGGGCACAGTGAACGATCACAGAGAGAAACAGTGAAACATGTTTTAGTCTCCAGGAGAGGGTGGAGGAGTGGGAGGTCTGGTCCATGAGAAAGGGAAAACAATAATAATTCTAATTACAATAAAACTAATCAACAGCAGTGAAGCAGAAAGTTACTTAGATCGCCCACAGCTAGCTTAGCTTAGCTCAAACACTGGGAGTATATGGGTAGTGCTTTAGCCTGTCTCTGTCTACAGTCATCAGATAAACCCCAGTCCTGTGTGCTGGTTGTCTTTTTTATTGGCCATGTGATGTTATGTTATCTATTTTTAGACTAAGATTAGCACTTTATTTAATTTTTGAATGAAATACTTATGAAAGTATTTATGGAGGTGCTTCTCAGCATGTCAACAAACCAAAGCCTCTGTTTACAAGTAGAAGAAGATTGGTGCCAAGGATTATGGCCGACTTTATGACAGAGGACGAGGATCATTTCTTCAGGACTGACGCAGGTTTAGACCTTTCCTATCTGAACCAGAATATACGGAGGAAAAGCTGAGCGTGCACGAAGAGAAGCCGAGGGGCTGAGGGGAGAGTCTGAACCGGCATGGACTGTGGTGTATGTCTGGGCTAGCCCAAATACAACCAGCACACAGGACCGTCTAGGGTTTATCTGATGACTGTAGACAGAGACAGGCTAAAGCACTACCCATATACTCCTGCTGTTTGAGCTAAGCTAAGCTAGCGGTTGGCGATCTAAGTCCATCTCCTCCTCATTACTGGATGCACAGTCTAAAGAATGGAGTCTACCTGCTTGCCATGGACTCAGGAGTGAGGCAAGACACGAGAACTACACAAATGTTGGGGTGTTCCTTTAAAGTAGAGTAAGTAATTATCACAGGTAGCAGATGTCTCAAGAAGAATAAAAACTAAGTGACGACTAACTACAAAAGCTTTTCATGCACGGTGAGTAGATCATAAACAGTCAGTGCAGCACAGAAGACCTGCTACACAGGCTCCTGAAACAGTGAAAACATAAATAAAGCCCAATAAAGTTCAGTGGTTACAGGTGAGTGTGAATATTTAAGGAGCAGCAGAGGGACGAGTGTGAGAGTTTATGGTTCAGGAGTGACACTCCTCTTACCTGCAGTGCACCTGTCTCACGCTCTCAGGTGTGCACGGTCATGTGTTTACAGCATCTGCTGCTGCAGGAGGAAGAGGAGAGAGAGGGCCGTGACTGTGGCCCTCTGGAGACCAGATAGTCTTTTATTGGCCGTCTGTAAACTGGCTCAGGTGTGCATTTACAAGATCACATTTTTCACATCACATGAAAATATTTAGAACATTTGGACTGAAGAAGCTCATCTAGACTCTAGAAACAAGGTCATAATATACATCAAATTAAACAAACCAAACTGGTCTACAAGCTCAAAAGCATAAAATCAACATGAATCCAACACAGAGCAGATGAACAAACACAGAAATAAATTAAAAATGACAATAAAAGGACCACTTTAACATTTTATTAACCAAAACATGCTGCAACATACTCCACACAATCAATAAAATCCATCAGAGAAATACTTTAATGTAATGTTCACGATACTTTATTAAAGAAATGTCAAAATAATCCCAATTCCTTCTGATAACTCTGCAGTAAATCCTCAGTGTTGTTCTGACTCAGTTTATCATCGTTATATGCACACAGTCTTTTGTTCAGATTTTTAAAGATTTTCAGGACCAAGTGCATCATTATTATGAGATACTCATAAACTGCATCATTTCTTTAGGTGAAAAATAAATTCTTACATTGAAGATGTGTCCCACCTTCATTTGCTCCTCCTCACTCACTTGTATATCTATACTTACACACCTGAACAGATTGAACAGGTGTGTAAAATCAGTCATTCAAGCTGGTAATTATTTGATCAGTTATCCAGTCAGACTGGTTCAGAGTCAAAACATCGATCCAAACGTCTGTTGAAGAATTCAGCTTCATTTTGAGCTCAAACAGGGCGCCCATGAGCCAGACTAACAGCTGCTGGCCGAGGGTTCGAGGATGAAGAGGAGGGCTGTTTTTATCTCATACGAAAGTGTGTGCTCTCAGGGTCAGTGATGGACAGCTTTGGATACCACCAGGGCCACATTAGTGTGTCAGTGGGCCAATTACACAAATACAAGGATGCTATAAATAAGACAAAGTCAACCCAGTAAAATCAAGTCAAATAACCATCACTAAGATTTTATAACAATTGTCTCGGCCACATTACAAATGTTAAAGACCTTTTTTATTCTCAGTGGGACTTACTGGTAAAAAATTAAGTTAAAATAAATGACCTAATTAGGAAAAAACAATGCATAATTATATTATTAGTTGCATTAGAAAAGTGCATGTAATTGGCTTTAGCTCATTAACGTTACCTTATTAACTTTAGCTTAACTGGGCAACTTCCAGCTATAAAATCTAACTAACTCTGATAAAAGCTAGCCTTTTATTATTTTAATAAATTATTAATGTTTTTGTAATCTTCTCTCTCCTTTTATTGGTAATGATTTGACCCTGAATGGTAATAATGTGGCCCTAATGCTGACCAAAGCTGACCACACCTTTACTACACACTACTGTTGCACACCGTGTGCAGCCTGTCACGTGCACACGTGTGAAGGTCGAGCTGAGGCAGGGCAATAATGTTTATAACACGGTCAGTCACGCCCCCAGCCTCAGACGTCACAGTGACTGGTTTGGTATGACGTCGACGCCGGTGTCATATTAGAGGAGGCAGAACCGCCCTGCAAGGCGGGACAAGCTGACGGGAAAAGTTCTGAATGAAAGGGACTCACATTCATATTAAAGCATGTACAGAACAGACACAGAACATTAAAGCAGTATAACAGAAGAATAAAAAGGATCAAACCTATGTGGGAAAAGATGGAGGAGGAAATATAAACTTATTTAATCCTAAACCTTTTTCCCTTCTCAGTTTTAACTCCTCAAAGACTGACTTGGTATCAGCACCGAAGTTTTATATAAAAATACAGTCGAGTCTTTTATTCACATGTACTGAGGTGGATATATTAAAGCATGAACATATTTTTGTCACCATAAACACATTCTGGAGCTTAGCTTTTCACTGTTGTGCGCTCACTACACGTCTTCAGAACAGATTTTTCCTCACATCATCACCACCAAACATTTTGGAGTATTTCCAGGTGGCCTTTTATTTCCTGCTCTGTATCATTTGTGCAGTTCGGAGATTTTTAGATTTTAAATCTTTCAGGGATTGGTATGTTCTGGAAAACCAACATTGCCTATTCTCATTGCTTTTTACAGAGTTGATGGCATGCACATGGAGTCACAGTCAGTGTGAGGGCAAAAGCACAGACTGACAACACGACAACGGAGAAGTAAATACCTCAATTCAGCCGAAAAGATTCAAAAGTTATAAATGAAAAGTTATAAATGAATTTGGAGGACATTTTCAGTGCATGAGGAGGCAGCTGTTATATTTGGTGGTGATCTGAATCTGGATCCAGGATTTCTTTAAAGGATTTGTTAACTTTGTGAAATAGGGCTGTTTTTTTTTTTTTATATGTTTGACAAAAACTCACATGACAATGTTGGAAATACCTCTGGTTACTGAATAATGTTCACCTTGGGCAGTGAGGATCCTCGGAAGATATTATTCAAACAGTATGTACATGATATTATCACTCTGATATCAGTCTGGGCCAGTATTGATATTTTTTGCTGATATTTACAGCTGATATATCAGCCATACAGCAGCTCGATGCAGCTCAAAAAGAGGCAAACTGCTTAAAAAAGAGAGGAAAAAGAAAAGATTAAAGAAGAAAATACAGACATGGACACATGCTGCGAATGAAACATGCTGCAAGATTAAAAAACAAATGCATTTATTGGAAAAGTGCTGAAAGTTAGAGATTAATCAAAGCCCATAACAACCAAACCCAGAAAATACCTGCAAGAGCAGAAACACAGCAGAACCAAGGACAACAGAAGAGCTCCAGGCCTGCAGGGGGCGGCCTTGTGCAGTATTCTCAAACTTTAATCCCTCATGACCAAATATTAAATATGTTTTTAAAACTTTACATCACCTCACAAAGGCCAAAGGTCAGCCCAAGTCACGCCTGCTGCAGATTCAAACACAGACGATCATGGGCCACAGCGCCCCCTGCAGGCCTGGAGCTCTTCTGCTGTTGTTCTTGGTTCTGTTGTTTCTGGTTTTGATTGTTTTGGACTTGTCTAACCCTAGCACTTGCAGCGTGTTTCCATGTTTGTATTTCGTTCTGACGTTTGTTTGTGTTTTTGTTCTTGAAGCTGTTTTCCTCTCTCTGAAGCGGCCGCTGAAGTTTCTTTACTAAAACAGACGGTCACATGGAAAGCAAAGTTCAGTTTCAAAAAGTAAAGACAGCTCTTGATGAAAAATATCAATATTGGTATTAAAGATGATGAGTTTAGATTTATTGGCAATCTGATGTCAGCAAAAATCTCCCATCATGCATCCATAATTGAGTTGTTGGAGCCATAACGTGGGGTTTATAATGAAGACAAAGCTGTGATGTTTCAGCGGCTGGTATCGAATCACTGAGCGAACAGCTAATCATCAATAAGATGGTACTGATGAAAACATCAGTACCTTTAATCAGATCATGTGTTCATGCTTTTAGCCAACATCAAACCCAGAGGAGTCTGATTACAACAGCTGCTTTAACAGTAAACTATCTAAAAAAAATAAGTCCAAAGATCTGACTAGGGCTGCCACTCTCGATTCTTTTTGTAATCGAGTACTATATCAAGTATTTTGGCGATTATTTGAGTACTCGGATAACGGGTGATTTGCACTCACTGCAGTTTTTTACATTGAATCACTTTGGCTTTATTGAAAATCATCAGTAACATACAAAACAGAAATAAGCCAGCTCTCTTAAATTAACAACTTACTTTTCTTTTTTTTTTTTCTTTTTGAACATTTTGAGCATAAACAGGATCCCAAAATCAAAATCCATATTTTTGTATCGGTAAAACGTAGTTCCTACATGAAACTGCTCACGACAAGGTCTGCAGATTATTCTGAGCAACCAGGTCCTGATTTTCAGACTGAGACTCTGGTTTTTTATTTTTCAGATGTATTTTTGGTGCCTTGAGCATCACAGGACTTTTGTGAATCAGTCCAGTTACACCAGAGAGAAGGTGACATCTCTACAGCTGAAATCTGAAAAATGTAAAACTCATACAAACAGTAGAAACCTGAACGGATAAACAGGCCCTTAAGTTTTAATGATAACTGTCTCTGTAGTGAGCACTAAACCAGTTACAGCAAATCAAATGATATTTATATTTACCCATGTGCAATGGTGTCAATGTTTTTGAACTTTTACATTTGTTTTGATTATATTGTTCTTGCAGTTTTATTTTCTCTCTGGGTCATATCTTGATTTTTTAGTACTTTTTCAGGTTTTGTTATTTTTGTTTTTATTTGTTTTTATTCATGCTTACCTCTTTTTGCTATATTATTGCCTCTACTGCTGTAACAATGCTAATTACCATATTGATGATCTTATTTGGCTCATTTTATTACTAGGACCAAATGATATCACACTTAGATCCTGAGACAATTCTACTAGCTCATGTACATTTATTTAACAAAGGATGCCCTGCAGCTGCCTCCTCTGCTCACTGCAGTCAAGTTAAAGGAAAGTTATTGGACGTGAAAAGTATGTGAACAAAATACACAGAATTCAAGACAAGCAGCCATCGCATTGATTTACGTTGTGAACCAGCCTTTACACAGAGCCATAATCAAAGGACGTTATTTACTGGACCTAATCTCAGTTATTGATCACATTAACTGCTCCTGCCCGTGCATCAGGACTGTTATCTTGTTGTGTCCGTGGACTTGATGCACAGACCGGACGTTTACTGTTGACGTGCTGCAGCATTGACGATGTGCTATCATGCTAAGCTAACTCCGTTTAACAACACACACTGCACTGTGTTTTCTTTTCGTTTCAGCTTGTAGTGATCCCACACTTGGGATACTTTCTGTCGTTTCCTCTGCAGACTCTCTCCTTTCTGTCCCTCTCTTTTTCTCTTTCTGATTTAGACTTAAAAAACCTTTAATGTCCCCGGGGGGCAATTTTGTTTGCAGCACATAAACAAACACATACATCTAGATACAATGACACACATTGATTACACCGACCTATCACACACAAAATTCTGTATCACACAGACTACTTAAGTAAATAATAAATAAAATAGTCTAACCATAAAAACTTTTCCTGCGTGATTTTACAATCCATGCAGCAGCGGAGGCAGCAGAAATGACGGTCCATGTCAAACCGGATTAAAACGAGGCCTTGAGGCACATAATTTGCCCAGAGGATATTTTGTAATCGAATTATCCGGATTACCCGAGGACTTGTTTCAGCCCTAGATCTGACCACAAGCTCTGTGCACTTATTTAGACGGTGCAGAACCAGTGAACTATGAAGTACAGGCAGTGGTTTTTGATCCAGCACACGCTTTGCTTTTTCTAACAGTAGAGCTTCTTGATTAAAGACATTTTCTTATGTGAGTTTTACAGCAAACTTTTTCATCACTTATCAATCCAAGAAATGTATTTTCACGCAGATGTGATTTTTGTTCTGCTTGACATGTTTTTCTTGAACCATTTTTTTATTCTCTAAATTCAAACATAATTGATTTTCAGAGTTGCTGCAAATTCTTACAGGAGACAAAAATGTTTGTTGTCAGCTGATAAAATAAATGTCAATAAATCTGACAGTTCACATGTTTGAAATATAAATCAGTCCACTCTTCTTAACAGCTTATTAGAATCACCTCAAGATAATCTGATCACTGAATGATTTGCAACCCTTTTACCTTCACCTCTCATAGTCACCATCATCATCACCATCATCATCATCATGTTCTACTTCTGCTCCACAGTCACAGAGATCTTCTGCGGTACGATCTTCACAGGGAGTTTATCCCTCATATCAAAGTAAGGGTACATCCTCTCACTGAAGGTGTGTGTAAAGGTGTGCAGGTGTGTGTCAGTATCAGGGTCGGAGAACAAGACCTTCCCTCTGTCACAGTCCAGATCCACCCTGATCCTCTTTGGAGGTTTCTTCACCAAGAGAGGAGAGGTCGAGCTCGGGGCATCTGCTCTGTATTCATTATTACGGAACCAAACCGTCCATAATTCAGACAGCGTGTTTCCCTTACTTGGGACGGACTCTGCTAACACACCCAGTAACCAGTCTGCACTGTCTCCAACCTGGACCTCCCAGCGGTGGGTCCCGGAGCTGAAGCCCTCAGAGCCCAGGACAACCCCCTCTGGATTCTCAGGAAGCTGCTGTCCCTCCTCTCCCAATCTCACAGAGGTCAGATCTTGAGACAGGATGAGGTCTGGACCAGCAGAGTTTGGGTCCAGGATGACCGGGCTGTAGGAGACCAGGTCCTTCATCTTGGTCCAGATGTTGAAGCCCAGGTTGCCCAGATGTTTGGCCTGGTCTATCAGAGCTCCTCTGGGCAGCTGTGGATTCTCCTGCAGGGTGCACTGCTGCACTCGGTCCACTGCAGCCTTGTAGTCCTTCAGGAATGAGATGTCTCCAGCCTTCAGCTGGTCCTCAGTGTCTCTGAGTGTTTCAGAAAGAGCTTCTGTCTCTCTGCTCAGAGCCTCCATCTGCTCCTTCATCCTCCGGCTCTTCTGCTGCTCTTCCTCCCTCAGAGCTCTCAGCCGGGCCTTCTCTTCCTCCAGCAGAAACTGGTGGAGCTTCGTGAACTGCTCCTTGATCTGAGCCTCTGTGTGTCGGGCCTGGACCTTGATGTGTCTCAGAGTTTGATCAAACTTCACTCTGACTCCTTCATGGTCCTTCATCTTCTTCTTTAAGGGCTGCAGACTGTCCTGAAGTTTCTTCTTGTGCTCTTCTGCAGCTTCATCGATGGGTATGAATCTGTGCTTGGAGTGCCTTACCAACTCTGCACAGATGCGACACACCGGCTCCTGATGGTCCAGACAGAAGAACTCCAGTTTTTCATGGTGCAGTCTGCAAAGAGACTCTGAAGCTCTCTGATCTCTCTCCTGCACAAACGTCTCACACAGTTCCTTTAGAGCAAAGACAGGAGGTAATAATTCCCTTGAATGTCTCCTCTTACAGAGTGGACACTCCCTGATGTCCTTGTCCTTCCAGCTCTTGTCCACACACTCTCTACAGAAGCTGTGGCTGCAGGACAGCATGACAGGATCTTTGTAGATGTCAGAGCAGATTTGACAGCACAGAGCCTCCTCGAACTTGGATGCCATTTTGTCTCAGAGGGAACTAAAGACGCAGCAGACACACAGAAGCTGCTCCCTGTCCCTGAGCGTCTCTGATTCTGTCTCATTGAGCTCTGGATCAGTGTGTCGGGTCAGTACCTGTTGAAGTCCAGGAGTTCCTCTCAGTCTGCTCTCCTGCAGCTCCTGGATTTAGTCCAACAAGTGGTCTGTCAGTCTCACAGTGCATATCGTCTCGTCTCAGCGAGGCAGAAAAACAAACCTTTGTCCAGGTTGTTTCAGGTAAATGACATGGGCATGAAAGTTTATAACCACAGTTAATAAGGTTCAAGGTTCAACAGGGCGATTATCAGCAGCAGTGATCATATTTCCATTAAGCATGTTTATGCAGCTCGTTCAAAGTACAAGTGGAGTTTTCACAGTGAAATGTTTAAATCCATTCATTTATTAATTTAATTTGTTTATTTGTTAGGAACATATCCAGCCAGCAGAACAACAGCATCTGCAAAAACCGAGATAAAATTCTGAGATTTGCAGACTGGACTCTGTCCATGAAAATCACAAACACTTGACAATGACGAGTAACTACCCTGGGGTTAGCCAACATGCACTGGGAACCTTCCAGCCTCTGAACAACACTTGGTTGTACAAAGACTGGATGGCGCTTGACAAAGGCAATGGTGCCCCCATATTACCACAAGACCCTCTGAGCACCACAGCTGCAGGCACTCTTCAAGTCCACAAAGCACATGTAGGCTGGATAGGCAAACGATTTTATAATTCAAACGGTGTCTTGACAGCTCATGTGCACAGTTGAAGTAACACAAAGACTTAAAAAAAGACGAGTCAGCCTTTTGATAAAAACTCAACATTCTTCATCAGTCCAGCTCTGAGCTGCTGTTTTCACTCACTCACTGTTTTCTACATGATAAATTCATCCTGAGGGATCCTCCATCACTTATTCTCCATGATAACAATCTTTGAAGGATCAAGCAACAGTCTACCAGTGCAGCAGTTCTCAACCTGTGGGTGGAGGCCCATAAGTGGATCTCAGAGCTGTTTTCAGTGGACGGTGCATAAATCAGGCAAAACTGTGGCAAACATGTCTTCAGTGTATGGAGGTCCAAAGCGGACAAACATCCATCAGAGTATGTCAGAGTATACACACTAGAATAAACCTAGATGTGGACTGGAGGTTAAATTTCCCTGTGGCCCCGATTATCATTTATTGAATGTGTAGTTAACTGCATAAACATTCATCTCCGTTGAAAAAGAAGTGGTTAATTATTGACCAGTTGGTGATCGTATGTTGGGTCAGGTTTATAGCAGGCTTTCCACCGATCTGATCGGCTTTATTGGATCGACTTAATTATTAAAATAGACATATTGCTCTCTCTTGTGATCGGAGCAGTGATCTTTCTTTTAACCTCACTAATCAGTGATCAGCCCCAAAATCTTGATTGTGTAAAGCCTAGTGTATGGTCTATCAATCTATGCCTGCAATGAAAGTTTTGGGGTATTTTTTGAAGGAAAATTGTTGAAATCTCTCAGTGAATTTAGTTCAGGACAGTCAAATAAGCTTAAAAAAAAGATTCATTAAGATAATGCTTTATACAACCCACAATGGAGAAATTTAAAAGGTAAACAAACCTCCGCTCATTGATGGCATGAGGGGGCCCCGATTTGGCCAGGGGCGGCCCTGCAGATTCCCACAACTCCACAAGTTGGCACTGAAAGTACTCTCTGTTCCTGCCTCCTCTGCTGCAGTCTCTTATATTTCTTAAATGCAACCAAGCTCTTCTTTGAATCTTTATTTCTCATGACATGAAATGGGACTTTTGAGGACATGTTTGACTGTCTTAAGCTACCACACCTCTGTTTGTTTAGTTATGGTAGTAAGCTTGGATTTGTAGGTATTTTCTTACTGAATTTTGTTCAGACTGGCCATTTAATGTAATTTTCAGTTGAACTGTTCCTGATTACTTAAAAGAAAACTAAAATAAAGAGGGAATGCTCTTTAACTGTTCAACCTTGTCACGGTTTTTAAAATTGATTTTGATGGTCTCGGTCTCGACTCAGTCTCGACTCCCTAAAGTCTTGGTCTTGTCTTGGTCTTGGCGCATTCTGGTCTCGGGCAAGTCTTGGTCTTGGATAGTGTGGTCTTGAGCACCACACTGCCCCCTCTCTTCACCTGAGTGTCCCAGACATGCAGGTACAGATGATGCTCCATCAGAGTCGATCATTGGTCTTTGGTCTAGAGGACTCTGGTACTGAGCTCACTTATGAGCACCGCTGTGCTCGAATATGGACATTCTGTCTCCTGTAATGAAGTCTACTAACAAAGCCCTCAGGTTCAAACCAGGTGGGCTGTTCCTCCCAATCATTCTCCTCCAGGTGTCTCTGACGTTGCCCACATGGGCGTTGAAGTTCTCCAGTAGAAAGATGAAGTCACAAGGGGGCACCTTACCAGCACCCCACCAGGTGACTCCAAGAGGGCCGTGTTCCCTCAGAAAAATCTGTTGTGTGGTTTCAGGGATGTAAGTGAAACGTGTGAGACCTACTGCTCTGGGTGCCAGTGATCCCGTGGTATTGGGTGTGGCTCAAGAGCTGCTGTTGTGCATGGACGCTGTTCGTGCTCCACCTCCACAACCGTGCCCCGTTCAAATGACTTATGTCATATATCACGATCAAATCAAGATTTATAACCACGTAAAGACTTTCTGTTTCAAATCTGGACAGTCATTTAGCATTTTTGAACCTGACCTCCGTCCTTGACCCTTGACAGCACCTGGTGCTTGATTTATGCATCACTCGCCCGAACACCGTTTACTTACATCACCTTTCTGCTCCAAGAGGAGGGGTTCAAGTACCTCGGGGTCTTGTTCACGAGTGAAGCAAGGATGGAGCGTGAGATCAACAGGTGGAATGGTGCGGCATTGGCAGTGATGTGGATTATGGACTGTGTCAGACCATGTCTCTCAGCTGGCCTGGGAACGCCTCGGGATGCCCGGGAAAGCTGGATGGAGTGGCTGGGGAGAGGGAAGTCTGGGCTTCTCTGCGTAGGCTGCTGCCCCCACGTCCTGACCACAGATAAGTGAAAGAAGATGGTACGGTATGGTATATACATACATATACACAAATACATTCAGTATATAGAGGCGGCGATGGCGCAGTTGGATGGTGCTTCTGGTCAGCAGTCGGGAGGTTGCAGGTTTGAGCCCGGCTCCAGGCGACACATGACGATGTGTCCTTGGGCAAGACACTTAACCCCACTGCTGCGTCAGCATCATGTAAATGGGTATGAAAGGGCGTGAATGTGTTATTTGATACTGATGGAAATCAAACATAGAAACTCTGGAACATCAGTGAGTGAATGGGTGTGAATGGGTAAGTGTGACCTGTGGAAAAGTACTGTATCAAGTCCATTTACCATTTATATAATAATACAGTATTTTTGTGTATACACATACATCCAGATACGTGTCCATCCAGGCAGAGACAAAGTGACTGAAATCACATTTGTCTCTGCTGAATGTAGACTTAGTCTTTATCTGTACAGTGCCATATTTGTCTTTGAATATAAATGAATTAAAGGTTAACTCCTTCAGATGAGGCATCTTATTTTCAGAGGGTCCTCATGTCTATATGGCTGTAAAGGTATTTATTATGGAGGTATAATCAATACATCCATGGATAGAGAGATCAGTCTAATATTAACATTAATATCTACAATGAATATAGTCTGGAGAGGACTGATGTTGATTAATATATCAGCATCTGGCTGAACTGTCATTAAAATGGTTTAACTGGTCTAAAAGTCTGAGTTTATTGACAGGAAGATGATCTGGTATGCCTAATAAAGTGGCTGGTGAGTGAATGTTTAGAGCTGCAGAGGAAAAATCTGACATAATGACAGCAGAGGGTCTTTGAATTTCATAAATGAAGTTTAATAATCAATAACATTGAATAAAATATACACCCTGATCTGTAGTTACACTCACACACATCAGAATTTACAGGCTGTTTTTCAGAGTGCAGTACAGTTTACAATCAAACGAAGTCCGAGCAACAAAAGGCCGATTCAACAGAAGACATTCTCGGCTACTTGGAGCAACAGAAAGTGACTGAAGGGAACATCCTGCACTCACACACGCTCACACGCGCCAAACAAGTCGATGTACAAACCTCTGCAAACAAACACACGTCACATCAATGAGGCCATGAGCTTCACATTTACAGACTGGATATAAAACGGACGGACGTGAGCGGCGACGCTCGCCACCCTCCTGAATATTCATATTTATTTATTTATTTATTTTTGTCTTGTTTTCTTTATGCAAACACATTCATAACAGACTGATTCTACAGTGATAAACATTCATGCCAGAACCAAACTGTCTAAGCATGCAGTCTAAGAGGAGCTGACAGCAGCACAGACGAGGACAACGACCCGAAGTCAACCACAACACTGAGGATCGACATCATCTTCATCATCTTCATCATCATCATCTTCATCACCATCATCATCATCATCATCATCTTCATCATCATGACCATCAGTATCACCATCATCACCATCATCATCATCTTCATCATCACCATCATCATCATCATCATCATCATCATCATCATCATCTTCATCACCATCATCATCACCATCAGTATCATCATCATCATCATCTTCATCATCATCACCATCATCATCACCATCAGTATCACCATCTTCATCATCATCACCATCAGTATCACCATCATCTTCATCATCTTCATCATCATCATCTTCATCACCATCATCATCATCATCATCATCTTCATCATCATGACCATCAGTATCACCATCATCATCATCTTCATCACCATCATCATCACCATCAGTATCATCATCATCATCACCATCATCATCATCATCATCATCTTCATCATCATCACCATCATCATCACCATCAGTATCACCATCTTCATCATCTTCACCATCATCATCTTCATCACCATCATCATCACCATCAGTATCATCATCATCATCATCTTCATCATCATCACCATCATCATCACCATCAGTATCACCATCTTCATCATCATCACCATCAGTATCACCATCATCATCACCATCATCATCATCATCTTCATCATCATCATCTTCATCATCTTCATCATCATCATCTTCATCACCATCATCATCACCATCAGTATCATCATCATCATCACCATCATCACCATCATCATCATCTTCATCATCATCACCATCATCATCATCATCATCATCATCTTCATCATCACCATCACCATCATCATCATCATCATCATCTTCATCATCATCATCACCATCATCATCATCTTCATCATCATCATCATCTTCATCATCATCACCATCATCATCACCATCATCATCATCTTCATCATCATCACCATCATCATCATCTCTGCTTTGTGATCAGGACCCTGAAACCCATCAGTGCCTGGCAGCAGGATTTGATTGGTTTTACACTTAGAGAGGAAAATGGGGCTGGGACAGTTCTCCAGAGCCGAGTGAGCAACAGCGCCACGCACTGGAGATAAATGGCATGGAAGTGACCAGCAGGCCGCCGTTGACCCAACAGAGGTTTCCACAGGATGCATGTTGCTGACACGGGACAGCTTCAGCCTGGCTGTCACACCAGGAGGGCATGTGCCACGACCCGGGTCGTCCCCTCCAATAAAGAGCTTCCACAGGGAGTCCAGGATGGCCCGCAGTAATACTGGGCTCAGACTACACGGTTTATGCAGGGTTACGGCCCGACCTGACAGTCGTAGGGTTTCGGGACCCGAGGGCTACAAATTCAGTCTCTGCACGACTGCACGACTGAAAATCCAACCGGTTTGATTTTTGTCCTCCTACGATCTGTCCCTCCACATCAGAGACACTGACCAATGTAATTATAATTTCATTTCTTTTGAATTCAACTCCTTGAGATGCTCCATCTCCTGCTTCCTCACCAAGACACCAGGTCCCTTTGTGTTTTCAGTCCTGCAGCAGGGAGAAGGGTGTGAGGCGTCCCTCAGGGGGCGTCCCTTCGGGTGTAAATGTTTAAGTCTACCCATGTTCAGGGTCTGCATTCTGACCGCTCGTGTGTTGATCGACCTTTTTATGGCAAAGAAATTAAAACCCTTGTTGGCCGGCAGAAGTCTATTTCATTCTTCAGCAGTAACAGGAAAACTTCCACAGCACCAATGAGAGCACAGAGAGCTCAGCATGTGCACCGATCAGGGTGGAAACAAACCGAGGTCTGCAAAGCTCTGAAAACAGCATCCTGCTCTGGTGAGGAAGAGGAGCTACAGACTGTAGACAGAGGAACACGGAGAGAGAGACTGCTGCATTTATCAGTGAACTAACATTAACATCACGTCTGGAGATACAAACTGAAGTCCTGTTCTCTGAATACAGTCTCTTTGTCTGTTTGCGGTCTTCGGTGTCGCCCCTTCATCATAAAAGTTGGTTTCAGTCGTGCTCGTCGGGAGAATCACTGCTTGAATTTATGGCTCTGCGGTCGCCCAGTCTGACACACCGACTGTCATTATCGATAAAACAAATCTTGAAGTCTAACTTCAGCATAAGTCTCCCCATGAGTGACCTGATTCATTTAATAACTGACTGGGGGAAACTTCAAAATAAAATCTTTCTGCACAAAGAAGGAGAGTGTCTCTGCAGAATTGCCAAACTAAGCTTTTAATTTGAAAGGCACAAACTGGAACACTAGGGCTGTCACGATATTGGATTTTCACCTCAAGATTATCATGGACAAAAAATATTAAGATAATTATATCGCAATATTAATAGAACATTTTGAAAAAAAAGGCAATTCTAAATGGCAAATTTATCCACAGCCTGATTTTTGTCTGCTTTGGTAAAATACTCCAAAAATGGTGCATAGGGAGGTGGAGAGACCACCTTAAAGCAGTACTCACTACACTAATAATAACTAAATAATAATAATAATAATAATAATAATAATGATAATTATTATTATTATTATTATTAAAAAAGCCAACCAGATGATGGTGTGGACTGATGTGACCTAAATGTCATTTTCATTTATTCAATTATCCATTAGTTTTTTTCTCAGTGCAGCACTGATATAATCACAAAGCTACAACAGATCGTGTAGTTTAAAAATGCATTTCTAGGATCTACAGCTCCTCTAAAATCAAGCCCATGGTTTCACAGACTCCTGCCGGTGTTATTAAATCACAGAGGGTTTTAAGATCTCTGATCTCTGTTACAGTCTGATGTTTCTGTAGCTGATCCAGCTGTTCAGTCATCTCCTGACATTAAAAAGCTGTTTTTGAAAACTGTTTCCTGTTTCAGTTTCTCATGCTTTAGAAATAAAAGCATCTGCCTGTAGTTACAGATAAGGACTTTTATTGTGAAAATATTTTCTTAACTCTGTTATCATTGATGGAGCTTTGCTATACTAAAGTTTAGCAGCGAGTTTGTGTTCTGGCAGCTTCTTTGGGTTATCTATGATTTACACGAGCAGTTCAAACTCACATCTGACCTGTTCATACAGGAGACGGCTGCAGCCCTGGATCAGATCGATCTGCACCCACATACCCCAGCTCATAGTCTGTGTCGGGGCTCATGGTGTTACAGTAGGCCCGTTTGTAGCTTCACTTGTGAAAAAGACAGTTATTGTCCATACGGAAATATTGTGACAGCCCTATCTGACGGACAGGTAAATATTTTAGGTAACCTGTGCTCCCTGTGCTGCTGATTCTTAATTCCTCTGGTCGTCTGATTAGCACTAACCTGATACCCACCAGAACATGTGAACGTGAGCGTGAGGGCAAGGAATTTGGCCTGAGCGTGGAGTGTTTTTTTTCAGAAAGCTGGAGCGGCACCTTATCTGTCGCTCCATCCTGCTCCAATTTGGCTCCGGTACCGCTCACGCCAAGCGTCTGAAGCATGTCTCACACAGAGTGCATCCGCGTGTAATTAATTGTTCAGCCACAGACACTGTATTCTGTCGGAAACTGGATGTTGAAAACTCGGATCAGCACCACAGTAGCGCAAAAGCTCTCAGACCTCAGTGCAGGTCACCTGCAATCGTCTAATTTTTTTTTATCCACTGAATGCAATGCGCTTCGGTATTTTCGTAGAGTGAGCGGTGGATGATTTGAGTGGATCGGGTAGAAATCTGAGTGAGCGGCGGAGTGGTGATGAGCGAAGCGGTGTGCATCCACTCTGAGCGCCGGAGCGGGTGCAAGAACAGCTCTGTGAGCAAGGAGCGGGAAATCTCACCGCTCCGCTGCGCTCACACACTCTGATACCCACTAGCTCTCTAAGCTAACAAAATTTTGTTATAATGAACGACCTTGAATCCAGGTTTAGCTGTTGCATAAAGGTCTCTCACCAGAGATGACATTTCTGTGTCACTCTAAGATACGAACTGATTTTCCTCCTTCCACACCGTTTGAAGCCTATTGGGTTGCTTCCTCCTTACGTTAGCATAATTAACAATTTCTTTCTTCATGTTTGTAGTTCTCCATTTTCAGGGTCACTGATGGCCGGATCAGACCACAGGGTCATCACTAACCCCTCTGTGAGGTCACTGAAATGTTTTCACTTGTTTATCAGTCAGTTTTTTTATTTAACAGCTCGTTTAAGGAGACTTCTAGCATTAGCATCAGTCCGCCTTGTCCTTCTGATGTTTTTCACTCCCAGCGTTCATATTTGAGACCATCTTCTGACTGAAATGGGTCAGCTAAATTATGTGGTCTGATCCGGCCTTAACGCATCCTGCAGCATCAGTACTGTTGCCATGGAGACCCTCAGGTAAATATGCCTTCAGAATGGAGGTTACACAGTTGACCTGAAGCATGAGTGATGTGTCATATGTACAGTTTTAGCTACAGGGACAGCAGACTGAGACAGGAGCACTGCTGTGTTTGATTTCCTTCAGATGTCAGAGGGAACGGTGGGCCTCATGCAAGAGCAACTCTGAGCCCAAGTCTTGGACCTGCTCATGGTACAACTGCACCAAGTGAACTTTGGGGACAAGGTGATGAAGGTATGGGGACTTAATTTAAAGCCATAGGGGAGGGCTACTGCTTTGTAGTTAGGATAGAGCATTTGACCAGGATTTGAGGCCTGTATTGGTGAAAATGACATCATAGAAGCCAACTGTCAACTTTTTAGTAGCCTTACTTTAACTGTTTAGCCTGCTAACCACAGTGAGGGAGCCACCCTCCTCTCTCAAAGCAGTAGAGGTATTTGGACCAACAAACGTAAAGGTCTTTCAGGGTCATAAAAGACCTTTGACCTGTCTTTTAGAAGTCAAATGGGACATTCAAGGGAGCAGCGGCGTCCTTATTTACTTAACTGTAAGACCACAAGCTGAGGTGTATCAAACTGCTGCTATTGTTAAATTCTTACGCTTAAATCTGTTTTTTGACAGCAGTGTGAAAGCTTCATATCATCAGACTGGTTCTTGCATGAGGCCCGTCCTTCCCGGATCAACACCACCCTGACACAGAAGACGATCCTTTTCCCACGCCGTCAGTACACTGAGCATGCCCGGCTGCGTGTCATGCATCCCCAAACTCTAATAAAGACAGACAATAACAGAGTGATGGATGCTGCCGCCATCACTGCCGTGTAAATATATGCACAACCACATCTCTGCAGCCCTTAGAGATGACCCCCCCCATCCAAACAGCCCCTTCTCACCCCTCCACCCTCTAACCCGGATGGTAAGGTCACATGATGCGGACAGAAGGCGGGACATGAATGCTCCGGTTGGAAAGTTCGAAGAAGAGTATATGTTTGACACAGAAGACGGAGAAGGACGATATTTGGACTTTTTTTTTTTTTTAGGGTGGGGGGTGTTTTGATAGATGATGGTGCTTCTAGGTGACCCCCGTCCCCGCTCCACCCTCCCTGTTCTCATGCGTGACGGCGGCGGCGGTCTCTATCCGGAGGCGTTGATGTAGAGCTGACTCTGCAGGATGTAGTCGATGACGGGCTGAGACAGGTAGTCCACGACATGGCCGTCCCCGTGCTGCAGGGCCAGTCTGACGGAGCGAGAGCACACATGAGTGTCTTGGTTATTTGATTCATTAAAATACGGGGCAAACGTTTAGGCAGGTGTCTTAATAGATTAAATTAGGTCCAGTAACATCCCCACCTGCTCTTGGTGGAGCTGACGATGGACATCGGGTGGCTCAGGTCGTCCTTCACCACGATGATGTTGTCCTGAAACAAACATCAGAACTCAGATGAGCTGATGGACACTGTCGACAATCAGTGAAAGTACTCTCACCACATGTTCAACTGCTTATTAACTCAATTAGCTAATCAGCCAATCACATGGCAGCAACTTAATGCGTTTAGGCACTTAGACATGGTCGAGACCCGTTCAAACCAAGCGTCAGGAGGTAGAAAGGGGATTTTAAAGACTTTGAATGTTGCATGGTCGTCGGTGCTTCAGAAACTGCTGATCTACTAGGATCTTCACAAACTATCTCTAGGGCTCACAGAGGATGGTCCAAAAACATAAAATATCCAGTGAGCAGCAGTTCTCTGGGTTAAACTGCACTGTTGCTGCCAGAGGTCAGAGGAGAATGGATCAGAGATAGAGAGGTGTCGTCTTTTTGACCATTTCTGATGTTCTGAAATGCTTCAGTGAATTTTAACTTGGATCTGAGCATGCACATATTTCATACAGAGCCTGGCATTAGTCTCAGACTCAGACTTAAAAAGCCTTCAGTGCAGTTTTGTTTGCAGCACATACACAAACACGTTCATCCAGACACAGTGACACACACTGATTACACAGGCCTGTCAGACATAAAATTCCCTGACACACAGAATAAGTAAGTAAATAATTAATCTGGAGTAAATAGTCTAACCATAAAAACTTTACCTTTGCTTAAGAAGCACTTTTCATTGGGTAATAATTCACATCACACTCCTGCCCATGCCTTGTTTAGTTGTGTGATTACCACAGGAATGAGTTGAGTTCCTCGAGTACAGTGACTCAATAAAAAGAGAGGAATTAAAGAGCCAGCTGAAATTTAGACCAGTCACCTCCACTGTAAGCCAAGAGGTTTAGAGCTGCTGGATTAAAGCTGTGCCTAAAACCAACCTAGTCATAATCAAGGCACATAATCCATCCTCTTTGCAGCCCGTGCCTGGCTTTGCACCAAGAACCTGCGTTTTCATAAGAACCAAATATGGACCAGAAACTGCTGTGCACCACTCAACAGTAAGACAACACATGTAGGCCATCAACACAGGGCCATAAGTTGGCCTGGGTACCGAGAACCGGTTACATTTTAGAACTGGTCCCAAGTTTTCAAAATATGAGGAACCTGTAAGGGACGAGAAGTTCCTGAAAGGTAGAAAAGTCTTTTTTAGTGATTAACTGTCAAGTGAGGAGACGAATGTCTGCACAGGCTTCTGCATCTGCAAGGACCTGCTGTGTCACCGAAGCAGCACAGCGATCATGACGGAGCAGAGCAAATGTTGACTGGCAGATTTTTATGCTCAAAATATGCACATTATTTTATCCTCCAAAAAATGTGAAATCTAAATTTGGAACCCTTAAGAACCGGAACCAATAAGCAGAACCAGAATGCGTAATGGTACCCAACTCAAGCCTTAAGACAACATCCGGTCAATTTAGGATCAGAACAGTTGTAGCCGCTGATTTGGGAGCTAATAGTTATACTAGTTATGATTTTGAGAACAAGCTTTTGTGTTTAAAAAACAGCGTTTTTATCAAACACACCATTATGAACAATTTAACATCGTCTTATGTTTGATAAACATGACATTACAGTCACAGTGCAGTGAGTTAAGTAGATTGAGATCAGTGATAGGCCTGTCTATCATAGATTTATTATCTGTCATAGCCTCACGTTATCATGAGCACCAGCTGTATGACTGAACAGCTGTAGCTTGGACATGTTTCCATATATTCACAGAGATCTGACCTTGTACTTGCGGAGGATGGATGAGTGATTCATGATCCTCTCCGTGTCTGCTCCGTCACGAGGAACCACCACGATCCCAAAGTCTCCCACGATCACCTCCATCTAAAAGCACAGACCACATCAGGACCTCATCAGGCTCAAGAAGACAGGTCATAACTACATTTATGACCCATTTATCACTTTCAATGTAAATCTGAAGCTAGTTACTGGCCACAAATATCTGTTCTACTGAAATATGGATTATTTATTAATTAATTATATTTAAATTTGTTGCCATGAAAGATAAGTCAGTGTTGATATCCTCAGAAAGCGAGAGGAGTCGGTTGAGACTTCATTAATTTACGGTTAGATGTCTCTGAGGTATACCAGTCTAGTGAAAGAGCAGTGTGGGGGCACTTGACCTTTGACCTGATACCTTGCAAATTAAACCAGCTCATCATCCTGTTTGAGAGGACATTTGAGCAAAGTTTGACAGAAATCCCCAAAGAATTCCTGAGAATTCTAAAGTCTAAAACATTGAAAACTGTCCGATCTCAACGGTCAACAAATCCTTGAAAAATTCTTGGATCACCACCAAAAACCGTTCACATCCTCCTCGTGCCGTGACCAACACCCGCTGATAAAGTCATGAACATCCACTGAGGACTTCTTTAATATAAACTGTCCTGTCAGACATGGTGAAGAAATCCTTAACATTCCCTGATCCTCATCCAGATTCAGACCATCACAGTCCAGCCATCCTCCCTGTGCTGTGACCAACGTTCACTAAAACCTCATTCAGATCCTGAAACAGCATGGGCGTGTGTGAGGGGCATCCAGATGCCCTGTTTCAGGTTGGTCAGTGGCACGAGCAGCTACCTTACCTTTGTCTCTGAGAGCTGCTAACAGCTAGCATACATGTTAGCTAGGTTAGCATGTTAGCTCTGCATGCCTCAGGAGGAGAGGTCTTCACCTGCAGATGTTTCTGTTAAACATCTCCATGACTGATCAGATATGAAAGTGTTCAGGGTCAAGATAGGGGTCGGAGTTATGCATTACAGGGGGTGGGGTCTACATTGAATGGGGGCGGGGCTACAGTGTGCTTACATCACTGTCCTTCCACAGGCCAGGGATGCAGAAGGACTCCAGGAGGTCACTGCCACACAGGAGCAAGATGCGCAACTCTACAGACGACAAACAGGCAGGAAAGAGACAGGCCTCAGTAAACAACAGGTTTACACAGTAAACAACACGTTTACACAGTAAACAACACGTTTACTGGAGAAGGAGTCAGACAGCAGGAAGGAAACCTGAACATTCAACACCAATCAGAGGATGAAGTCCAGACTCACCGATCTCCTCGTATCTCATGGCCGTCCCCAGGTTAGCATTTTCATCTGAAACAACAAAACAAAATCCTGTTGTTGTTCTGACCCTCAGGTCCTGTTGGAGCAGTGCAGCTGGATCATACACAGATCCAGCTACAAAGCCTCAGGCTATATATATATATATATATATATATATATATGTATATATATGTATATATATGTATATATATATATATATACATATATATATACATATATATATGTATGTGTGTGTATATATATATATATATATATATATATATATATATATATATATATATATATATATATATACATACATATATTTACATGTATATGCTCTTGTCAACATGCACCAGTCGCAGTAGAAGTTGGTTAATTAATGATTTGGATAACATCAGCACTAGAACAACATCTTTCCTGGAGAAAAGTGTCTCCTTGTTAAAACTCATCAGTTCATTGACTTAAATCGCACACACAAGTGGACCAGCTTGCAGTTTGGGTGAAATATTAAATACTCTGCTTCAATACTTGATTTAAATGTAATTATTTATAATACAGATAATACGTGACTGTTAAACATTTCTGGTATTTCAGTGGTTATATCTTCCATGTTTTTGTTCCTTTAAATGATTTCAACAGAAAACTGGACTTAAGCTCAGATTAGCCTCGTGCAGTTTCACTTCCAGGTTTGCATCCTGCACATGGCATCAGATTCATTTGAACATAAGACCTACTGTACCCTATTTGGCTTAAAGTCTGCTGATCCCAGATGGACTTTTTTTACTTAAATAATTTTTCCAAAATCCTGGAGAATGAAAGAAACCTGAAAACCCTCGGCTGTGGAGTTATGAGGCACATTTATGAAGGTGCAGGCAGGATCTCCTGTCTGAGTGGTGTCAAAATGATTATTATTTCTAGTTAAAGCCCTCTTTCACGTATTAAAACAAGAGAACTTGGATCCTTCAGTAAAAATCAAATAAATATGTCATTGTCTAAATATTTTTGTATTTAAATTAATTAAACCATTCTGACTGTTTTATGACTTTGCTCCCAGTAGATTTTTTATTATATTATAGTAATGTTTGAACGCTTGCTTATTAACTCATCATTTTATTGATTTTCTTAATATTTTCTGTCTCTAAATATGATGTTTCATCTTTATTTTATTGATTTTCTATTCAGATATTTCTTATTGAGGTGCATTAGCTTAAATATTTTAGGTTTCCCTCCTCCTATCTGACTTTTGTTGATGCTCCTGGTTGAGCTCGTGGTTAAACTCCAGATCTTCTTCAGGACTGCAGGGTCTGTCACTGTGCTCCTGCAGTACCTCCACTGCCCAGCAGGGGGCAGGTTGTTTTGGGGTTTCGTGTCTGTAGCTCTTGAAGGTGAACCTCCCTCCGCTCTCTCCACATCGCCGGGTCACTTACCGACGAAGGTGAAGCGCTCCATGTGAGGGCGGACGCAGCAGATCTTCCCCAGACTCTCGCTGACCTTCCCCCACAGTTTGACTGAGCAGAGACACACACAAAGGTCAGAGGTCAGAGGTCAGAAGAAGTCTCCTCCATCTGATCAGAAGATGGACATGGAGGACAAGGACTCACTGGCTGTGGGCATGTGGTTCATGTTGCTGTGGTTCTGGTAGATGGGAGGGGTCTGGTTCTGCGGCTGACCAATCACAGGGGTGGACGATGGCGTGTTGACGTTGGACAGAATACAGCCGGTGACTCTCTGAGGAGACAAAAGACAACAAGACACCTTCATCAGCAGCTGGAGGAACCTTCTGGTTCACGGACAGGGCTGATGTGGTCCTGGTCCACAAGGCCTTTAAGGTCTGAACAGTGAGCGAGTCCACACAGGAGGAAAGGAGAGGACAGGAGAGGACAGAGAGGACAGAGAGGACAGGAGAGGACAGGTGAGGACAGAAAGGACAGAGAGGACAGGAGAGGACAGGAGAGGACAGGAGAGGACAGAAAGGACAGAGAGGATAGGAGAGGACAGACAGGACAGGTGAGGACAGGACAGGACAGAGAGGACAGGAGAGGACAGGTGAGGACAGGTGAGGACAGGAGAGGACAGAGAGGACAGAGAGGACAGAGAGGACAGGCGAGGACGGTGAGGACAGAGAGGACAGGTGAGGACAGAGAGGACAGAGAGGACAGGAGAGGACAGGTGAGGACAGAAAGGACAGAGAGGACAGGAGAGGACAGGAGAGGACAGGTGAGGACAGGAGAGGACAGAGAGGACAGGAGAGGACAGGTGAGGACAGGTGAGGACAGGAGAGGACAGAGAGGACAGGAGAGGACAGGTGAGGACAGGCGAGGACGGTGAGGACAGAAAGGACAGAGAGGACAGGAGAGGACAGGTGAGGACAGGCGAGGACGGTGAGGACAGAGAGGACAGGTGAGGACAGAGAGGACAGAGAGGACAGGAGAGGACAGGTGAGGACAGAAAGGACAGAGAGGACAGGAGAGGACAGGAGAGGACAGGTGAGGACAGAAAGGACAGAGAGGATAGGAGAGGACAGACAGGACAGGTGAGGACAGGTGAGGACAGGACAGGACAGAGAGGACAGGAGAGGACAGAGAGGACAGAGAGGACAGGAGAGGACAGGTGAGGACAGAAAGGACAGAGAGGATAGGAGAGGACAGACAGGACAGGTGAGGACAGGTGAGGACAGGAGAGGACAGGTGAGGACAGGTGAGGACAGAGAGGACAGGAGAGGACAGGAGAGGACAGGCGAGGACGGAGAGGACAGGTGAGGACAGGTGAGGACAGGAGAGGACAGGAGAGGACAGGTGAGGACAGACAGTTCAGTTTAGTTGTGTGCTCTGCAGAGAGACGTCTTCACCAACAGGCTCCACATTCTGATCACATCACCTTCTGCATCACCAGCCAAGCTCTGAAGACCATCTCTGAACACAGCACGTCCAAACATGAAGCAGATGGTCCACAGCAGCAGGAGACCTCACCAGGGTCCACTCCTGTCAGCTGAGAACAGAACCTGAGGGTCTGACTCTCCAATCTGGACCACAGAAGACTGTAAAAGTGTCTCCTGGTCTGATGAGTCTGGATCTCTGCTCCACAGTCAGATGTAGGCTCAGAGTTTGGTGTGAACATCATGAAGCATGGATCCATCCTGCTTTGGACCAGCGGTTCAGGCTGCTGCTGGTGTGGTAGTTTAGGAAAACAAGACAGACACCTGCGCTGCCTGTCCAAACTCTTTGTGTCGGTGTATTAAGGGGCCATTTTAGCCCGACTGCTTCATCCACCATGGTGAAAAGCACAAAGTCCTCCTGAGAGACAGGCTGATACCGACCTCAGCAGGATAAGCTCTCTATCACAGCAGTGTTTTTGTGTTTCTTTGGACATAACCTACAGGCTAACCCATTAGCCACATTAGCAGCTGACCAGTACACAGGTGTGTTTCATGTGTGATTTGGGGTTTGCAGAGTCCAGCTGGACTCGTGTTAAAATAAGACTAAATAACTCATCCTCACCTTCATCAGGTCTCGGTGATGCTCCAGCACGCTGCAGGTGGTCTGCCAGGTGTCCTGGTAACACTCCCAGGGGTCCACCCTGAAAAGACAGTCATCATACAGTTAGGGCTGGGCGATATGGCCTAAACATAAAATCCCTGATATACATATATATTTATATATATATATATATATATATATATATATATATATATATATATATATATATATATATATATATATATATATATATATATATATATATATATTTTAACATGTATATGTACACACACACATATGTTTTTTTCCCTCTCAAGGAAAAAAAACCCAAGTGACACAAAAATACGAGAATCAAGTTTTGCTTTTATGTTATAGAACTAAACATAATCTCCCTCTAATGGTTAAGTTGTATGTTGTTATTTTTTCATCAAATGTTGATAATGTAGTTTGAATGTAGACAGGTTTGTCTACATAAACACTAAATTATGAGCTGTTTTGTACAGAACATTAACATAGAACTCTCTGATCAGTATTTAATCTCATTATATCTCATCTCATTCTCATTAATCTCATTGGAATTTTCCCCTGTGGGACTGATAAAGGAATATCTTATCTTATCTCTTATCTTAAATACAAGCCTAAACCTTACGAGGCCTACCACAATAAAAAATTCTTGGTATAAATTCTTGGTATTTACTTAACTTACAATTGGAGTAAGTGTAAGTCAAGAAAAAAATCTCCATTTTTAGTTAATAAATCTCCTCCAAAAAGTGATTTGCATTAATGGATATACTGCCCAGCCCTAGATACCGTAAGTTCCTGGTACCTAGTGGTGGTCGGCCTGTGAAGAGCCGCTCCTGTAATAATATTGGGTTTTTTACCAGATTGTAGTTCAGGCCTAAAGAACTCTTCATTGTAAAGCCTCATTTACGCAAGTAGCTTATCCGTCAATCACATGGCTGGAAATCAGTGCATTTAGGCATGTAGTGGAGACGAGCTGCTGACTGAGCATCAGGATGGAGAAGAGAGGAGGCTTAAGAGACTTTAAATGAGCCATCATCGTCAGTGCTGGACAGGCTGAGCTATTTTCTCTAGGGTTTACAAGCTATGGTCCAAAAAAAGGTGAATATCCAGTGAGTGGCAGCTCTCTGGGCCGGATGCCTTGTTTTTTGTCCAGAATCGTGAGACCTGAAAGGAGACCCACCTGATCCAGTCAGAGGACTGGACAGCCAGCTGACACATGGTGAGGCGATGTCTGCTGGGCACCAGACCCTGAGGACACACAGAGGGAAGGTCATACAGCAGTTATTAAATAAACATCCACGACCATCAGCAGAGGACTAACCACGTCCCTGAGCAGCTATCGGAGCAGCAGTAACGTGTGAGTGTGCTGTGCCCACCTCCACCTCCACCTGTCTGAGCAGATGCTTGTTGTACCTGTGAGGCTGTGATCAATAACAAGGTGATGACCCTGATGTAGCATCCACACAAACCTCACAGGAGGCTGAGGGAGCTGCTGTTATCAGGGAGACGTCACACCGAGAGAGATCACAGCAGAGTGAGACGTCACACCGAGAGAGAGATCACAGCAGAGTGAGACGTCACATCGAGAGAGAGATCACAGCAGAGTGAGACGTCACATCGAGAGAGAGATCACAGCAGAGTGAGACGTCACATCGAGAGAGAGATCACAGCAGAGTGAGACGTCACATCGAGAGAGAGATCACAGCAGAGTGAGACGTCACATCGAGAGAGAGATCACAGCAGAGTGAGACATCACATCGAGAGAGAGATCACAGCAGAGTGAGACGTCACATCGAGAGAGAGATCACAGCAGAGTGAGACGTCACATCGAGAGAGAGATCACAGCAGAGTGAGACGTCACATCGAGAGAGAGATCACAGCAGAGTGAGACATCACACCGAGGAGAGATCAGAGCAGAGTGAGACGTCACACCGAGGAGAGATCACAGCAGAGTGAGACGTCACACCGAGGAGAGATCAGAGCAGAGTGAGACGTCACACCGAGGAGAGATCAGAGCAGAGTGAGTTGTTCAGGTCAAAACTGTCCTCCCTGTCCACATGGGGACACCCTGAACACTTGGGAATATCTTCTCCCAAAGGATTTGTGTGAGTTTTTGGTGACTGCATTTGGACAGAAGGACAGAAGAAGCCACTGAGACACAGCGTGTGTGGACACAGCCTTATGAGCCAATCACTCAGACACACCTAGAGGCAATTTAGATTCACTGATGAAGCCAGCGAGCATGTGTTTGGACTCACACCACAGAGACCTGAATCATGACTGGTGCGGGGTCCCTCTGAACCCCCCAGCAGGCGACCATCTTAAGTCTGTGCTAGTGTGAGCTGGTGACAGACTGGTGAGTTTGGCTGATGTTAGTAACCTCCATGTTAATAACCTCCATGTTAGTAACCTCCATGTTACTAACCTCCATTTTAATAACCTCCATGTTAATAACCTCCATGTTAGTACCTCTATGTTAGTAACCTCCATGTTAATAACCTCCATGTTAGTAACCTCCATTTTAATAACCTCCATGTTAATAACCTCCATGTTAGTAACCTCCATTTTAATAACCTCCATGTTAGTAACCTCCATTTTAATAACCTCCATTTTAATAACCTCCATGTTAGTAACCTCCATTTTAATAACCTCCATGTTAATAACCTCCATGTTAGTAACCTCCATTTTAATAACCTCCATGTTAGTAACCTCCATATTAATAACCTCCATGTTAGTAACCTCCATGTTAGTAACCTCCATGTTAGTACCTCTATGTTAGTAACCTCCATGTTAATAACCTCCATGTTAGTAACCTCCATTTTAATAACCTCCATGTTAGTAACCTCCATGTTAATAACCTCCATGTTAGTAACCTCCATTTTAATAACCTCCATTTTAATAACCTCCATGTTAGTAACCTCCATTTTAATAACCTCCATGTTAGTAACCTCCATTTTAATAACCTCCATGTTAATAACCTCCATGTTAGTAACCTCCATGTTAATAACCTCCATGTTAGTAACCTCCATGTTAATAACCTCCATGTTAGTAACCTCCATGTTAGTAACCTCCATGTTAGTACCTCTATGTTAGTAACCTCCATGTTAATAACCTCCATGTTAGTAACCTCCATGTTAGTACCTCTATGTTAGTAACCTCCATTTTAATAACCTCCATGTTAGTAACCTCCATATTAATAACCTCCATGTTAGTAACCTCCATGTTGGTAACCTCCATGTTAGTACCTCTATGTTAGTAACCTCCATGTTAATAACCTCCATGTTAGTAACCTCCATGTTAATAACCTCCATGTTAGTAACCTCCATGTTAGTAACCTCCATGTTAGTAACCTCCATGTTAATAACCTCCATGTTAGTAACCTCCATTTTAATAACCTCCATGTTAATAACCTCCATGTTAGTAACCTCCATTTTAATAACCTCCATGTTAGTAACCTCCATTTTAATAACCTCCATGTTAGTAACCTCTATGTTAGTACCTCTATGTTAGTAACCTCCATGTTAATAACCTCCATGTTAGTAACCTCCATTTTAATAACCTCCATGTTAGTAACCTCCATGTTAATAACCTCCATGTTAGTAACCTCCATGTTAGTAACCTCCATGTTAATAACCTCCATGTTAGTAACCTCCATGTTAGTAACCTCCATTTTAATAACCTCCATGTTAGTAACCTCCATTTTAATAACCTCCATGTTAGTAACCTCCATGTTAGTAACCTCCATTTTAATAACCTCCATGTTAGTAAGCTCCATTATAGTAACCTCCATGTTAGTAACCTCATAACCTCCTTGTTAGTAACCTCCATGTTAGTAACCTCCTCCATGTTAGTAACCTCCATGTTAATAAGCTCCATCTTAGCAACCTCCATGTTAGTAACCTCCATGTTAATAAGCTCCATGTTAATAACCTCCATGTTAGTAACCTCCATGTTAATAACCTCCATGTTAATAAGCTCCATTATAGTAACCTCCATGTTAGTAACCTCATAACCTCCATGTTAGTAACCTCCATGTTAGTAACCTCATAACCTCCATGTTAGTAACCTCCATGTTAGTAACCTCCATGTTAGTAACCTCATAACCTCCATGTTAGTAACCTCATAACCTCCATGTTAGTAACCTCCATGTTAGTAACCTCATAACCTCCATGTTAGTAACCTCCATGTTAGTAACCTCATAACCTCCATGTTAGTAACCTCCATGTTAGTAACCTCATAACCTCTATTTTAATAACCTCCATGTTAGTAACCTCTGTTAGTAACCTCCATGTTAATAAGCTCCATGTTAGTAACCTCTGTTAGTAACCTCCATGTTAATAACCTCTGTTAGTAACCTCCATGTTGGTAACCTCCATGTTAGTAACCTCCATGTTAGTAACCTCCATGTTGGTAAGCTCCATGTTAATAACCTCTGTTAATAACCTCCATGTTAGTAACATCAATGATGGTAACCTCCATGTTAGTAACATCCACGTTAGTAACCTCTCTCATGTTAGTAACCTCCATGTTAGTAACCTCCATGTTGGTAACCTCTATGTTAATAACCTCCATGTTAATAACCTCTGTTAATAACCTCCATGTTAGTAACCTCTGTTAGTAACCTCCATGTTGGTAACCTCCATGTTAGTAACCTCTGTTAGTAACCTCCATGTTAATAACCTCCATGTTAGTAAGCTCCATGTTAGTAACCTCCATGTTGTTAACCTCCATGTTAATAACCTCTGTTAATAACCTCCATGTTAGTAACCTCCATGTTGGTAACCTCCATGTTAGTAACCTCCATGTTAGTAACCTCTGTTAATAACCTCCATGTTGGTAACCTCCATGTTAGTAACCTCCATGTTAATAACCTCCATGTTAGTAACCTCCATGTTAGTAACCTCTGTTAATAACCTCCATGTTAGTAACCTCCATGTTAGTAGCCTCCATGTTAATAACCTCCATGTTAGTAACCTCCATGTTGGTAACCTCCATGTTCGTAATTTCTATGTTAGTAACCTCCATGTTAATAACCTCTATGTTAGTAACCTCCATGTTGGTAACCTCCATGTTCGTAGCCTCTATGTTAGTAACCTCCATGTTAATAACCTCTATGTTAGTAACCTCCATGTTAGTAACCTCCATGTTGATAAGCTGGCTCAGAGCTGGAGCTGAGATCACATCTGCAGGAGGAGCGGAGTCAGACTGCTGTGCTGCATCTTTTATTCATGAGCTGCTGCTCAGCTAAAGTAGGACAGGATCTGCTGTGATGTCGACTCCACACTCACTCAAACAGTTACCGTCTCACTCACAGGCTTTCCGTAGGAGTCGTGCACCGGGGAGATGATTCCTCCAATCACGATGAAGCGTCCCGTTTTGTGCAGGTACTCTCTGGCTTTTTCTGCAAACACACAAACACAGAGGTTAGAGCTCAGAAACACAGGAGGTGAAGACATGCTGACCTTTGACCTCTGCACTGATCAGCCAGAGGGAGATAATCAGAGAGCAGAGGATTTACCAAAGACTCACCAGGCTACTGACTCGACCGAACATCATCATCCATCCATTTATCCATCCAGCTGTCTATTCATCCATCCATCCTTTCCTTGTTTTGCCTATCATTCATAAATCTGTTCATTTATAAAGCATCATCTGTTATCCATCAAATCATTCATCCGTCCATTCTGACTCATCCATCTATCATTAACCCATTTTTCTTTTTCACTGGTCAACTGCTTCATTTATCCACTAATTAACCATCGACTCATCTGTCATTCTATCACCTTATCCAAATCATTATCATTTCATCCATCCGTCTGTTTTTGTCTCTTAAGACACAGTAGAGGCCGTTGATTCAGTCAGCTCTGCTTGTCCATGTGAAACAGTCCATCAGGTTTGTCAGGTAGGAACAGTGATTAAAATCTGATGGAAATGTTTTTATTTTTTAAGGCAGCTTTGCGTTTTGTACTCGTCTGTTTTGTTTAAATACTTGGACATTTGACATCCGATACAATTCAGTCCAATTTCTTTTCTTAAAACATTTTTTAAAAACCACAGCTGAACTAAACGAGTAAAAATGAGTTTTAAGTTGAGATTTAGAGGGTGAGGTGGGACGTTCTGATTTCAGGAGGTCGTTCGATAATTTAGGGGTCACAGCAGAAAAGGCCCCGTCACCTCCAGTTTGACCTTTGGAGGAGAGGAAGCTGCTCCGCAGAGCTCAGAGATCTGGACAGGGTTTAGACCTTTAAAGATCAGAGACGATCCACATAAACAACACAGTGTTGAAATGAACTCTAAGATGAGTGGGGAGCCATGAGGAGAGGCCAGGGTGGGCTGATCTGCTCCATTAGTCTGAAGGCTGAGAGATAAAAGCATGAATCACTCACTCAGGCATACAGAGATAAAAATGATTCAACAAAGGCCTCAGGTGATAAAACCTGGATTAAACACCAGAGTTCATCTGCTGATCCAGTTTAAAATCAGTGGACTGGGTTTAAAATAAAGTTTGAAAGAGTTCAGGTCTGTGAGGGCCTTCAGATATGATCCACAGACTGATTCATGAGTACACAGAGAGTAAATGTGACAGGACGTCTGCTGGGAGAGGAGATGTAGTCCACCTACTCGAGCATGAAGATCAGCTGGAACTGCACTGAGCATGTGCAGAAAGTTCCTGACCGGGCTATCTGAAATCTGTTTTCATATCTCTGTCAGGGACTCAGAACACCCTGTTCTTAATTTAACGGCCTCCAGCTTCTCCTGGACATCTGCCATGCTCTGAGGACCTCAGAGAAGACTCTCAGGATGTTCTAGTCCAGGGACAGACCACATTACTGTTCTCACTCTCAGAGGGCCAAATTATTAGGGATGAATGCAGCCACTCCAGAAGAATAAATGAACTGTGATCTCTGGGGGTTAAAGGTTTTTCATATTTTAATATTTTCAGTTGTAGACAAACTGGTGTGAAAATCAAACAGCTCGGTTTGTTACATTCATCCTGTTTCTGTGTTTTTAATGAGCGTAATGTCACTTTTCACACTAAATGATTAAAACAAAGTCATTAGCAATACAGGAGGGTTTTTACACTATTATATTTTAGGGGGATTTCCTGAAATTGAATAATTGGTGATGCACAGATTCTTCCCGCCATTAAAGATAAATATAAATATAAATATATATCTGTCCTTAGGTTTATGATCCAAACGTTGATATATGGAGCTGAAAAGCATAAAGGAGAGTGTTTAGCAGGAAACTGAAGCACATCGTGTTTTTTTCTCAGTTACGTGAAATACTGGGCTAGTTTAGTCTCCGTTTAAACACATTTAGCAATGCTTTATGAAATAATAATTATAATAAACTTTATTTAACCAGAAATACCTCATTGAGATTAAAAATCTGATTTACAGACACAGAGACAGACTCAGCCAATCACAGAGCAGACATCATCAGTCAGAGCATCTCCAGCTGCTTCATCTTTTAAAGACAGGATCTCCCTAAGACCAGCTTTGTCCTGCAGCAGAGTCCAGTCTGCAGGAAGAGTCCAGTCTGCAGGAGCTCAGTCCAGTCTGCAGAAGCTCAGTCCAGTCTGCGGGAGCTCAGTCCAGTCTGCAGGAGCACAGTCCAGTCTGCGGGAGCTCAGTCCAGTCTGCAGAAGCTCAGTCCAGTCTGCAGGAGCTCAGTCCAGTCTGCAAAAGCAGAGTCCAGTCTGCAGGAACTCAGTCCAGTCTGCAGAAGCAGAGTCCAGTCTGCAGGAAGAGTCCAGTCTGCAGGAGCTCAGTCCAGTCTGCAGGAGCTCAGTCCAGTCTGCAAAAGCAGAGTCCAGTCTGCAGGAACTCAGTCCAGTCTGCAGAAGCAGAGTCCAGTCTGCAGGAACTCAGTCCAGTCTGCAGAAGCAGAGTCCAGTCTGCAGGAGCTCAGTCCAGTCTGCAGGAGCTCAGTCCAGTCTGCAGGAGCACAGTCCAGTCTGCAGATCTGAAGCTGCTTCAGCCCACTTAAAGGTGAACTCTGGGGACAGACTGTGGAGTAAGATCTGTGATTTATTTAACCAGAAATACCTCATTGAGATTAAAAATCTGATTTACAGACACAGAGACAGACTCAGCCGATCACAGAGCAGACATCATCAGTCAGAGCATCTCCAGCTGCTTCATCTTTTAAAGACAGCATCTCCCTAAGACCAGCTTTGTCCTGCAGCAGAGTCCAGTCTGCAGGAAGAGTCCAGTCTGCAGGAGCTCAGTCCAGTCTGCAAAAGCAGAGTCCAGTCTGCAGGAACTCAGTCCAGTCTGCAGAAGCAGAGTCCAGTCTGCAGGAGCTCAGTCCAGTCTGCAGAAGCAGAGTCCAGTCTGCAGGAGCACAGTCCAGTCTGCAGATCTGAAGCTGCTTCAGCCCACTTAAAGGTGAACTCTGGGGACAGACTGTGGAGTAAGATCTGTGACTGAGTCACAGAATGAAGACTGAAGCTTCCAGAACTTTCCACATGAACACAGTTACTCAGGTGTGACGTAAGCAGGCCAATCACAGCCTCATAAATCAGGAGGGTCAGAGAGGACCAATCAGCTGGCTCACGCAGAGAGCAGTCAGAGCCTGAACATTAGCTTTACCCTCCATGAAGAAGAAAAAATAATTCAACAGTGTAACAGAAACATGGCCATGTCTGCCCGTCATCCTCATGTTGACAGTCTAAGGAGTTCAAAGGTGACTGGCAGGAGGAGGACTGCATGTGGTCCCCGAGCCGCCAGTTGCCCACCCCGTTCTGTTCATTTAGTCCACGGTCATGAGTGTGAGTGAGAGTTGAACCTCCAGAATTCTCCTTTAAATCCACATAGGGATGTTCTCCTGTTCTTCCTCCTGTTGTTTCAGCTTCATGGAGCAGGGAGGCTTCACGGCTGAGGAAGACTGGGGATGAAGGAGCTGCTGGAAGTAGGTCAGGACGGGAACATGGCCGCTATGCTGCAGCAGAACATCAGCAGAGAGCGCGCTCACTCAGCTGCTGCCGCCTTTGACCATGAAGACCGAGCTCTGACCACACTCAGAGGAAACAGGAGCACCTGGAGCTTCAGGGAGGTCCAGATGTTTAAAACAAACACCATCACGCACAGAGCCGGCCCTACCCAATGTGGGGCCCCAGGCTGGATTTAACATGGCCCCCTCCATCAGTGATTTGCATACAGCAGCATTGTTTTTACTGTTGTCTTTAGTTTATAAGACAAAATGTCACCCAGTTTACATGCTGACCAAATTACAAATAAATACCAACAAATCTGAAATACAATATGAATACGCTTACCACAAATAAAAGTCCTGTAAATAAGTTCATAAATAATGATCACTTATTTGGTCTTATCATTTGTAGTAATATTAAATGGGCATTTCTTTACATTTGAATCACTGTGAGCTTTTCAAGAGTTAATAGTAGTAAGTAGTTTTATTGAAGGTTAATTTTTTACTGATTTTGTGGCGCCCCCTGGAGGCCATGGCGCCCTTAGCATTTGCCTATATTACCTAATGGGCCAGCCGGCTCTGATCAGGGCCCTCTGACATGCAGCTGAAGGTGCTCTGACTGCAGGAACCTCTTAAAGGGAAACACCAACCTTTTTTCTTGTCTGTCCTCACTCCTGAGTCCATGACAAGCAGGTAGACTCCATTCTTTTGACTGTGTCCAGTAACAAGGAAGAGACAGGCAGAGCTTGCCCACTGCTAGTTAGCTTAGCTCAAACACTGGGAGTCAATGGGTAGTGTTAGCCTGCCTCTGCCTACAGTCATCAGATAAACTCTTCAGCAGCTCTAAACGGTCCTGTGTGCCTGTTGTGACTTGTTTGTTTACTGTTTTTTACTTTATCTTCTATCTTCTCCTCCTCCTAAACAGAGGCTTTGTTTTGTTGGCCTGCTTCGCGGTGGTTTTAGCTGCAGATGTGACGTTAGTGAACGAGTCGAGTCTTTTGAACAGCTCTTTTACGTGAACAATGAGAACCGATTCGCAGTTAAGAGTGAGCTGTTTTTTCTGCGCGCCATTCTTAAATTTGCAGGCAATTTGCATTTAAGAGGCAGGCTAACACTTCCCATTGACTCCCCGTGTTTGAGCTAAGCTAACTAGCGGTGGGTGAGCTCTGCCCGTCTCTTCCTTGTTCCTGCTGTAAAGTCAAAGAATGGAGTCTATCTACTTGTCATGGACTCAGGAGTGAGGCAAGACGAAAAACAATAAAAGTTGGTGTATCCCTTTAAGGACCTGTGTGTTTCAACAGCAGGAACCAGGGCCTAGATTTACTCCTGAGATGAAGACCTGATCCTCCTGAAGGACGTGAGGGGGAGGGGCCTGCAGCAGCCACTGTCCCTGATTGGTCTTTTAACATTTTCTTTACACTTTTAACCAGCATCATGTCCTCTAAGGCCCTGTTTACACGACAACTTTGTCACCAGAAACGGAAAGTTTTTCCTTTGCGTTTTCAAAAGTCTCCGTGTTCACACGGATCCGCGAGAATGACTGAAAACGCTGTAGCGTGCATGCCAGGCCAGTAGATGGCGATGTAGGTTTGTAATGACACAGTGGTGTTACAACACGCATACGCTTTCCGGTGAAGACAAACTTTTTATAAACAACAATGGTGAGTGGACGCATGAAGATGCAAGAGTTTCTTGTCTGGACAACAAAACTGTCTGGATATTTTTGTCTGGATAAGGAACTGAGCACAGCAAGCAGCACACACATTGCTTGGTAGATGGCCAAAGTTGTTGTTGTTGTTGTTGTTGTTGTTGTTGGGATGTGCGCAGCCTTTATCTGAAAGGGTACTGCACAGGCGGTGACGTCAGTGTTTTCTCTGGAGACGCTGAATCCCGTCTACACGAAGACGAATACGAAAACGTTTTCAGAACTTTTCTCTCTGGACTCTGGTTTCAAAAGTTTCCTGATTCAGACACTCCGGGCACCGGTCTCTTGTAAATGGGAAGCGAAAATGCAATGAAAACTCTCCGTTTTCGTTGTCGTTCACTCATGCTACTCACAAAGTATTTGGTACGTCTCTCAGTACAAACCAGGAACTCCAGATTTAACAGCTTTTCTCCCTGAGGACGCCCAGAGCAGCAGGTCAAGACTGCGTCTGAGGACAGCTTTAGGCAGGACTGTGGACATTTTCACTGATTAGGGCATTTTAATCAGACGTAGGATGGAGGTGATCTGACCAGGTGACAGCAGGGGTTTATGGGTAATGAATGAGCATCGATGGCGGGAACAGAACTTGATTGAATAATCTGATTAAAGTCTGAATTAAATGTCATCCTGAAGGTAAAACTGGACACACAGGGACATGCTTTATTGGGTACAACTGTTCAAATAGCTAACCAGTCAATCACATGGCAGCAACTCAGTGCATTTAAGACATGTCGCATGAAGACATGGTCCAGATGACAAGCTGAAGTTCAAACTGAGCATCAGACTGAAGGAGAACGGGGATTTAAGAGGTTGAAGGTGGCACAGTTGTTGGTGTAGATCCATGATGAGAATCTCCTGCTCCACCACATCCCAGAGGTGCTCTACTGGACTGAGATCTGGTGACTGTGGAGGCCACTGGTGTACAGTGAAGAAACCAGTGTGAGATGAACTGAGCTCTGGGACGTTGATCTTCATGCCTTGGTTGTTCCTGTTGCCTTGGTGTGACCTCCAACCACTCTGATCATTCTCCTCTGACCTCTGTCATCAACAAATGTCACTGGATATTCTCTCCTCTTCAGACCACTCTGACATGGTTGTGAGTGAAAATCCCAGTAGATCAGCAGATTCAGGCACCAATAACCCTGTCAAATTCACAGTTTCTCTGGGTTCTGTAATGCACTGAGTTGCAGCCCTGTGATTGGCTTCTTAGTTATTAGTGTTATCAAGCAGTTGACTGGGTGTACCTAATAAAGTGGCAGTGAGTGGTTGCCAATCCATTACTGTGATTTAATCACTGACAACAGCATGACAGACTTTAGACACTCGGGGTTTTCTGCGCATGCCCGTTGGGGACACTGCGTTAATTAAGCCTAATGATCATTAATTACAGACCCCCCCCGACTCTTCGCCCCCTGATGACCTCACGCGCTGATACCAGCATCGATCTCTGAGGCCGAGCTGCTCCCGGAGCCTCCCTCATTTCTGGGCTGCGCCACGAGGCCTGCTGGCTCCACCGGAACATCGCGGCCTTTACCGGAGAATCCGGTCCTGAGCGGCGTCAGGGGGCCATACTGCGCGTGACGGAGCTCATTTTCACGGTGACGGGGGATTATTCACGGTTTAGTCCGCGGATGGAGACGATCAAGAGCCGTCGCCCATTTCAGCACCACCTCGGCGGACAGCGCGCGGAGGTTCCGGGTCTTACAGCTGATTGGCTGTGATTGTTTACCCCACGGCCCGCTGTTGTTTGTCCGGTAAACATGTAAACATGCGCAGCAGCTTACCGAACATGTGGATGTGTCCCTTGGTGATGGGGTTGAAGCTGCCGCAGGACAGCAGGATCACATGCGTCTTGCTCTCCGTCATCTTCGCTCTTCGGCTCGGCTCGGCTCGGCTCGGTCCACTTCGGTCCCGGTGCTGTGTGGGTCTGGGTCCCGGTGATGCTTGGGTGTGTGTGTTGTTGAAGCTCGTAGCCGCAGAGAGAGAGAGAGGGAGGTGTGTGTCTGCAGCAGGAAGCGACGTCACGGTGTGGGAGACAGCGCACACGCACGCGCACGCACGCTGAGGCTGTTTAGTATTGATGATCAATTAGATCGATCAGCTGATCGAGATCATTCTGTTCAGGGTTAGGTTTGACTCATGAGAGCAGCCTTCAGAGGACAGATCTGTGTCAAATAATAAAAACCTATAAATCATGTATGAATGTATGAATAAAAAAGATCAATAATACATTTTAAATCTAAATATATTGATTAAAGATATATATAAATAAATCCAATCAATTAAAATATCTTTGTTATTTAAACAAAGATTACCTGACAAAAATATGAAAAAAGATATAAATAAAACAAACGAATAAATTATTATTATAAAGGAAAAATAAATAGATAATATAAAATCAAATAAATAAGTAAAAATGAATTAAGTATGATAATTTAACAAAAGGAAAGAGAAATCAATAAGAAAACTAATACATAAATAGAGAGGAATAGAAAAATAGATAAATAAAAAATGAATATAAGAAAATTGATCAAAAATAAAGGATCAATATAGCAAATCAATTAATAGATAAAAATCCATAAATAAAAATACAATAAATAGAAGATAAATAAATAAATTCGACAATAAATAAAATACATGCTAGTAAAACAAATACATTTAAATGAAGTGAATTAATCATGACTAATAAAGTAAATGAATAAATGTTAAATACAAATTACAGCTGTAAGCAGCATTTGTCGGGTCCTCGCTCTGTCATACGCCCCTCATGCCCGTTTCATCTCCATTTTAAGGGTTTCATCCCTTTCTGACCCTTTTTCAGGTATCACATTTGAAGTAATGTAGCTGTAGGACTTTAGTTTTGGTTTTTTTGTGTTTCAAGCTGATACCATTTACAGCCTGGGAGGAGATCATTTTTGTTTGAAAAACTATTTATGAGGCAAACTTTATTTTGAAAGGCAAATTGCTGGCTTCCTGTTTAAGGTAGGTCAGGGGTGTCAGCACATGTTTTGTGGGTCTCGATGTGGCGAACATTTCACCATTGGTTTGATCTCTCTACGACATTCCTACTGGCTGTGAGGGTCGTTTTAATGTGCCTAGGTGGCGCTAGATAGCACACTTTGGTGTGTTGAGGGTTAATTTTTTTCATTTTATCAAATTTTTCACCGGCTAAGGGGTGTGTGCCAATTTTGGTGAGTTTTTGAGTGTGATTATGGGTCAAATTAAGGTTTAAAGCACAGGTTGAATATAAGAAAGATAGAAACACAACAGGAACAACAGGAGGACCTCTCTGCCTTAGGGCGAGGACCCTAATGAACAGTTAAAATGCACAAATTAATTTTTGATATAAATAATTAATATTAAGATAAGTAAATGATTTAGAAAACAAATAAAAATGAAATGATTTGTATTTTCATTCTGATTCAGCCTCCCACAACAATAAGAATCAACATTTTCTGACAGGATTTTGGATGTTGAAGCGCCCAGCGACGTCACGGCGGCGTTCAGACTTCAGGACGTAAAATAACCTGTAAGAGGAGTTTCTCCAAATGATCTGAAGACCCACAGACGACCAGCCACACTCACACCTGTGGACAATAACCCTAATGAGCATGTTTTTGGTCTGTGGGAGGAAGCCGGAGAGAACCCACGTATGCACAGGGAGAACATGTAAACTCCACACAGAAGGCTCTGCCCGACACAGCGATCATCAACCTATGCTCTTCCTGCTGCACAAGTTTGCTGTGGGACCTCTGTCATGATAGTTGGTGATAAATGATAAAAATAAAAAAAAATCAGAAATAAAAGACTGAAATAATTAAAATTGGAGTGAATTAGAGTAATTAAGAATTACATATTTAATATTGTTGAGTTTGGGGTCAGTTTAAGTAGATGAAAATATCTCAGAAGAAATTAATGAAATAGAATTTTAAAAAATCTGACACATTCGTTTACAAATAAAAATAGATTTGATTCTGAAATAAAGAATTAAAAACACTAATGAAGAGTGAAAGATTATTTTTAAAAAAGAAAGAATATTGAAAATAAACTAAAATCCTAACTGAGAACATTTAAGTTTGTTTTCACTGAAGCAGAAACTGAAGCAGCGGCGCCCCCTGATGGCAGAAAACAGTATTACTGTTTACAGGGGGAGGGACCGATGCCTACCTGCACAGGTGAGGGGGGTGGGGGGGTTGAGGGTCTACTGGACGCCTGTTGGTTTGAAGCTGAACACTGACGGACTGAATAAAGGTCAGGGGTCATCAGACATTGTTTTATCCCGACATAGGACTTTAAAATAACGTGGATGAATATAAATCATGTATTTATTAATATTGTTCATATTTTTATTCTTTTTTTTTTTACTTACTGTGAACACTAAAACACCCGTTCATTAAAAAATTATAATTGTTCTTAATTGTTATTATTTTTGTCAGACTGCTAATACTAAAACACTTGTTTATTATAAATATTATAGCTATAATTCAATATTATTTTTTAATAAAGACTGTACACACTGAAACACCTGTTAATATAAATATAATTGTTATTTGTATTGTTTTTGTCAGAGTGCTAATACTAAAACACTTGATTATTATAAATATTATAATTGTTATCCAATATTATTTTTTAATAAAGACTGTACACACTGAAACACCTGTTAATATAAACATCATAACTGTTTTTATTTTTTTAACCCCCCCCCCCCCCCCCCCCTTCCCGGGTCAGACAGGAACAACATGGCGGCGGTAGCATTGTTAGCCTCGTTAGCTTGTGGTCCGGCCGCCGTCTGAGAGACCGGCTCTCCGTCAGGATGAACCTCTGCGCCCAGTACCTGCGGTGAGTTCGGTGTGTGGTCCCCGGGGCTTCACCCGGTGCTCCGTTTGTGGTCGTAAATGAACCTTTGACCCCGGCGGGGGGATTGTTTTGTTTTGTTGCTGAAGCTAAAGCTAACGCTAGCTGCTAGCGCTGCTAACCTTACATATCAACAAACGGCCGGAGCCACAGCCTGGACCAGGGGCACGAAGCCAGTGTGCTATCAGCTCTGATGGCACAAACTAAACCTACATTCATGTTTTTATCTGTGACTCTGTCTGTTTCTCTGAATGAAGGTGAATTTATTACCTGTTTACTCAGTGTGTTCATGCTAGCTAGCTTTAGCGTGCTAACGTCTGTCTGCGTATGTCAGTTAGCTTTAGCGCACTAATGCTGTCACCAACGAAACCAGATTCTGGTTAAAAAGTGAGCTTTACCCTGTCTCACAAGGTCCTTGCTTTATGTTAACACTCAGGATTAAGACACCGTACCATACCATCCGGTTTACTGTGTCCCTGCGTTTATTTGATCGATTTGTTATAAACATCTTTGTTTGTGATCGATGATTCTGTCTTTAAGCTTCACACTGAGCAGCTTGTACAGAAGCTGAGGCTGTGGCTGTTACTTCAGAATTAAGTCTTGTTTGTCTCGTTGCAGCTGCTTTCATGCCTCTGGTTGACTGTGGTGATGTTTTATACCTGCATGCTTCTTCTCAAGGCCTTAAATCTGTGGATCGTGTTTATCATGGAGCTCTGAGGTTCATAACAGACCTTCAGGCTCTTACTCACCTCTTAGTGAGGTGAGTAAGGTCAGGTGGAACAGCGAGGGGATGAAGACCTGAGGGAGCTGGAGGAGGCGTTGGTGTGGAGAAGCTCAGAGACTCAGAGGACTAAAGACTAAAGATGTTGAAGTCAGGATTTAACGTGGAGCCGGTGGTGCTGCTGAGGATCAGGAAGGCTGGATTCATGGAGGAGGTCCAGGTGATGATGAGTTTGTTTATGGAGTGGTTTTTGATGGAGACCAGAAAGAAGTGAGCTGATGAATCCATCCAGGAAGTGACCAAATAGTGAAGGAGGACATCTGAGGTGTTGCTGTGAGGCAGGGATGAAGGGATGATTAGATTGCTGGTGAGTTCTAGCTGGGTTAGCTCACCTGTTCACCTGTTCACCTGTGTACAGACTGACCCCTCTGTCCAGTCTGAGGAACCTAACCCTCACCCAAACGTCACTGTGTGGGTAATAAATTCTAACGGGAGCTCCTTTTGGTGTGCAGAGTTTCGTCCTTTCTTATGTGATTTTTTTTGATCCAGCACCCTAACAGGGATGTGCGTGTCAATTTAATCTTTTAAACAAAAGCTTCAAACCAGAGGACAGAGAAAGTTGGGGTTCGTATTCCTCATTACCTCAATGCATGTTCGCTCGCCTCGTCTTCGTTATCAGCCTGAAGTCACAGCTCCAGATACTTGAACATCACCTGAGGATCTTCACTGCCCGTGCTGAACATTATTACATAATAAAACAATAATCTTTAAACTCTCCAGTTCATCTTCATGCTGTTGTCAGATGCACCATGTGGACGTCCCTGTTACTGAGCAGGTTTTCAGCTCCATGTGAGAAAAATCTCGGAGTAAATAAGCAGGTAAATAATGACCTGCAGCAGCTTCAGTGAGAGCCGGGCCTCCTCAGGGAGGATGGGAGTGTGTGAAGTTTTATTGGAACCAGTGACTTTCAACGATTCTGCTTGTTGATCGGATTCTTTAGTGATTCCCTTATCGACTCCTGTTGAAAAAGTTGGACTTCAGAGGTTTTGAGTCCTGATCTTCACTCCCTGCTGCGTGAATGAAGCTCCTGAAGCTGCTGCTGTTTCTCCTGTTTATGAAAATAAGACACAATTTGAGCACCGCCGCTGTCTGTCTGCCATGATTCATGACTTTATAATTTATGCCGACTGTCTCAGCGTGCAGGACAGAGTGGAGGGAATGATAATCTAAAGACTGATGGTACTGATTCTTTTAGGGAGTTGTTATTGATTCTCGTGTCCTCTTGTCGTTCACGGTGATCGTAGAGGAGCAGAAGTTTTTACTGTTAAAGCTCAAACAAGCTCAGGAGCTTCTGCAGCACCAACCAGATGCTGAGTTCAGACACTGATTCTGCTGATTTCAGGGCTGGTGCATGTGGTCTAAGGTAGAGGTGGGACTATGGGATCATCTTTTCTGAAAATGTGTGTCTTTGTTGTCCACCTGTTTAAAAAAATCTGTGTTTTTGGGCTCCTGAAATGCCGGGCCTGTGGATGAAATGCCTATAGGATTACAACTGGTGTGGACAGCCCCTTTTTGACAGCCTCTGTGCTTTCCAAAACAAGGGGTGGAAATATAAAACCAGCTCCAGCTGAGCGCTGATAAGAGCTTTCTCCTCTCTGGTCTGCAGCCTGCAGAAACAAAATCAAAGATGTTTTTAGGAACTCTGGAGACAGAAGTGGTCAACATGTGGCTGAACGCACAGAGCACAGTCTGTGTGGAAATGCTGGAGACTCACTGAAGTGTTTGTCTGATAAGCACAGCATTAAATATCATCTGTTGATCCTGTTGTGGGATGACGTTTGTCCTCAGAGAAGATCCACAGGAGTGGATGAAGAATCAGATCAATAAGCTAATCCCTCACAGCTCTGGTGTCAGTAAGATCATCTAAACTCCTGTGGGCTCTGACGGCCCCAGCTTGTTTGTCTACAGGTAATCTTGGAGACAGAGACAGGGCGAATAGTGTCAGAGATAAGAGATGCTGCAGACATCCACAGTGCAGTTATGTGACAGAGGAGAGGCGAGAGGAGCTGGAACAGCAGGGCTGATTCAGCTCAGTCAGGACGGGGATTTCTGTGAAGGAGGAAGTGGACTTCTGCTGTATCAGCAGGTGGATTCACATGTCAGGTGTTTCCTCTGCAGCGTCCTGTCTCAGGACACTAAAGCCTGTCTGAGGTGAGCAGTGGACTAACCACAGGGTCAAAGGTCAGGTCTCCTTTTGTCAGGAAACACTCACCTGTTCAGCTCATTTAATCACTTCACCAGAGGGCTGATGAATAAGGCACAGAGAGCAGCAGCATGGACAGACAGACTCATCATCACACCTGAGCAGAGGGGTTCACAGGTGAAGGTGTTTCTACAGCAGCCATTAAAGTGCCACAGTGCAGTCAGGTAGTCAGTCAAATGAAGGTGTCACCAGCTTCTTTTTCTCTGTTTGATATCCCAAAACTGTCTGATGGAGCATTTCCCTCAGCTCGGCTGGACCCTCCTCTGTCAGGACGAGTAGAGATGCATCCCTGTAGAAAATTATAGACAGCGACGCCCAGTATTATCACATCAATATCAGTATTGGCAGATAGTTCCCTGAAAAGCTGATTATTGGTATCTACAGATATGAAAATCATTGCTGATATTTGCAGATGATAATTTGACCATATAACCTTACCATGAAAATCCCAAGCACTGGCTGTAGTTTTGGTAAAATGCACCATAATGGTGTCACTCATCATCACTAAATGTCCACTTTTATAACTCTAAAGTACCAAATATTCAAGAATCAAATGTTATTTTTCTGGTTTCACATCATTTTTTTCTTTTGACCATGACAGGGACAGGCTGATTTCAGTTAGTGACGTTGTGTTATTTTCAAAGATATCTGTATTGATATCAGCACTGGGAGAAGGCATTTCGACACTTACCAGTCGGTGGTCAGCAGCGTCTGGAGCATCATTTTAGGGGATTTAATGAACCTGGTTCACCGTAGAGCACAGGCAGGTCAGAACAGGATCGGTCTAAAGGCTGCTGGGTCCGGTCCAGTCCCACACACCTGTCTGATGTCCCTAGGTGATGTTTGGACTGGTGATCCAGGTGATAACGTGAGGCTGTGGGCGCTCTGCAGTGACAGCAGAGCTCTGGTTCATCAGTGATGGTGTGTAGGGTTTGTCACATTGTTAGCATTGCTGCAGCATTGTTGCCATGCTTTGTTTCTGTGTGAGCCTCTGACTGTCTAACCCCCCCTCTCTGTTTTTACCTGAGCAGACAGGCGGAGGCCCTGAAGGCTGACATGACAGGTAAGTCTGCCTCCTGCTCTACACACCTGTGCACTTTTGTAACATGCAGAGATGTCTCTCACCTGCCAGGGCATCCGTCATTTCATCGTGGACAGTGTCTATGACAAATTTGTGCTTTGTCTAAAAAATGTACTTTTTTGGATTTACAATGCATGAAGAAAACTGAATATTATCTTTGTAACCTCAATAAACTGAGTTAAGTTTTATGTTCATAAATGTAAGGTTCTAAAATCCTTTAAAAAAGAACTCTACTTTAAAACTTTGTCTCCCTCTTGCAGCCAAAAAGCTGTGAAAACTGCAAATTTGTGCTCTAAATTTAAAGTATTTACTGAATTTGTTTGAGTTTATATGTATAAATGCACATTTATGTACTTTTATTTCCTTTTTAGTGAATGTTTTTACACCCTTTTACCAATCTTAGCTAAACCAACATAAACCCCCTGGCGCTGCACATTTCTGTCCCTGTTGGACATGTCTGCCTTATTCCATGTGTTCTGTGAGTAAAGATGATGTATATTAAAAACACCTCTGCAGCACAGAGGGGCTGGGCTGGTGCAACAGGACAGAACATTTTTGGTTGTTATGACACAACGTTTCCTCCTGCAGTGGTTGTTGTTGATCTAATGTTCAGCTTTAGTGTTCACACCGTCTCTGAGTTCAGCCTCAGGATTAGTTTTTACTTTTTTATTTCCTTATGACCCACCAGAGACAGAATCCAACCGCAGAGCTAACTCCTTCATTCACTTCATCTCAGGGTTATTTCATTTATTAATTAAAGAAAGTACTCCAATACAAACAAGCAAAAATAATACATGAAAAAGAGCAGAAAGAGAATAATCTGATATGATCCATCTCTTTTTTACAAGACACTAATTAACGATGTAGATAATAAAACATAAAGACTTTAAATCAAAAAGCTGCAGGCTGAGGAAGCCCTCACTTCACTGTTAGTCACATGTAGGGCCCTATAAAATCAGTGTTATTCTTTCCCAAATTCCGCTTTTTTCTGTTTTAATTTTTTGAGAATTCGTTTTTTTTTTTTAGTATTTTACGCAAATTTAACCCCGAGACACAGTATAAAGTAATGAATTACAATCACTCACCCTTCAGGAGGTCCTCTTTACGGGTCCAGTCAACAGTATGTTGACAACATTTGCAGAATATTTGATATCCTCACACATAATAATCATTGGGAAACTGCTCCGCCCTGTACTCTGGAGTTAGCCGGGAGTTTCGTAGCTTCTTGCCAACTTGCGCGCTGCTTGAGGTCGCTTGTGTTGCTCACATTGTGCCGCTCGTCGCCCCTTGACGCCAGCGATCATTGAAAGTGGATGGCAGCTTGACGCAGAGGACGCTCAGATCGCTTTTGGTGTAAACACAGGGTCAGCCGGTGTCTCAGATAGCCGCTGCATGTTGACATCGTTAATGAGGGGAAGACGAGGGGGGGGAAGTGAAGCGTTCACTGTCCGAAGCGTCAGTGACCCCCTTGGGGCATTTTCCCGAAAGATACGTTCCTTTTTAGTCAGAAAAAAAAGCTTTTACGTAAAATGTTGGCCACTTCCATGATATTCCGTGTTCATATTGAATTCCACCTTTAATGCCTAATTCCCTGATTACATCCGTGATTCTGTGATCACAGATTTTATTGGGCCGTACACATGGATTCACTTCATCTGAAACACTCTGTGTGTCTGTGGGTTAGCAGCAGGCTGACCAAGCTTCATGAACATCTCTACACATCTCTATCCTCTCACCTGTCTCACCTGTCCCTTCACCTGTCTCACCTGTGTCTCAGATTCAAAGCTGGGGGCTGCAGAGGTGTGGACGTCCCGGCAGGCCCTCCAGGACCTGTACCAGAAGATGCTGGTCACCGACCTGGAGTATGCTCTGGACAAGAAGGTGGAGCAGGACCTGTAAGCAGCTCCGCCCACACCGCTGTTAAAGATGAGGCCTCCGTCACCTTGACCCTGAGTGACCTTTCTCTCTGTCGTCCTGCAGGTGGAACCATGCCTTTAAGAACCAGATCACCACCCTGCAGAGCCAGGCCAAGAACCGGGCCAACCCCAACCGCAGCGAGGTGCAGGCCAACCTGTCGCTGTTCCTGGAGGCTGCCAGTGGGTTCTACACTCAGGTGAGGGGCGTTAAGCCTGCTTACAAAGACGATACTGCAGCACACATTTTCATTTATATAATTATATCTATCTTTATCTGCATATGTTTATATCTGCTGTGTAATCTTCATTTCCCTGAGAGTCTTCCAAAGGGATTATAAAGTTCAATCTAATCTAATCTAACATTAACACACCTAAGAGCAGTAGAGTGTTGACCTATTAATATGTGAAGATTGTGAAGGCCTGTGCGTTTCCTCAAAGTTTAGGTGTTTTTGTCAAGAAATATAGAAGTACTTCACACATCTAATTCAAGAGACACGTGTGTAGCAGTGTTAGTTTGTTGACTAATTATTTTCATCATAGTTTTCATCAACAACCTTTTTTCCCCTGATGAAAACTAGACAGTAACTCATAAAAACAAGTGCACATGGACAAAAACTCAAACTAAATTAACTGACATTTTCATCAACAGATAAAAACTAGACTAAAATGTCTGACAGAGACTTAATCCAATCAGACCTAATTTGGTCATGTAGAAAGTAGGGACAAGTTAGGAATATATCCAATCACAGCTACTTTGGTTGTGTGGAAAGGCTGGATGAGTTCAGAGGGACATCCAAAGGTCTATCTCAAAGGTGTGTTTGTCTAAAACAGATAACAGTCTGACTGCAGGTTGTAGATAAATCCATAGATCATTCTTGATCCTTGTTTAATACGATAATCCCCTCCATGGTGTTGTCTTTAGCTGCTGCAGGAGCTCTGCACCGTCTTTAACGTGGACCTGCCGTGTCGCGTCAAGTCGTCCCAGCTCGGCATCATCAGCAATAAGCAGAGCAGCAGCAGCGCCATCGTCACGCCGCAGCCCAGCTCCTGCTCCTACATCTGCCAGCACTGCCTGGTCCACCTGGGAGACATCGGTGAGGGCCTGAGCTGAGGACGGAGACCATCCCAACTGTTTGTGTTCAGACTCTGACTCTTACTCTGTGTTTCAGCCCGATACAGGAACCAGACCAGCCAGGCCGAGTCCTACTACAGGCACGCAGCTCAGCTCGTCCCCTCCAACGGTGAGTGATCGATCATGATGACTGATCCGGCTTCATCCTGTTCTTCTCTGACTGAGACCCCCAAGTCACGTCCTCAGTGTTTAAAATAATCCTGTCTCACAAGTTGAATTAAAAACACACCGTTGGATTCTGTTAATAACCTGTAACAGAGTTCATTAGTCTGTAATTTCCATACTTATTCACTTAAAAGCGACCACTCTCAAAGTAAGGTCAATGTACAGCCACGATGGGGCGGAGCTAGCCCTCCCACGATGCAACGGACGCAATCTGTGCGACGGTGTCGCTCATCGCTTAGTTGCCAAAGTTGAAAAGGTTGAACTCTTCAGGCGATATGACGTGGCTGTGCTGCAACAGCCTATCAGTGTTGTGTGGGTGTGTGATGGTACCCGTGACAGATAGTTCACAGAGTAACAATCCATGTCCCTGTGGAAACATGAGTTAGTGAGGACATTAGTTCCTCCTAGACGGACGCAGAGATGCTGCTGCAGGGCCATCAGCTGCAGTGTTTAGTGGTTGGTAGGTGAGTGAAAGGATACAGTTGGAATAATGTCAGCTGATACTTCCTGTTATATGAGATGGTCATGGTGAAACTTGAGCGGAGGTGACGTCGCTGAGCGATGGTGACAAAATGAGCTGTTTATGGACAGGCGACGGGACTTGGGTGGGTGATGTGATCTCGGCTCGGTGTGAACTCAGCTAGTGGTGTTACGGTTTATCTAGTGGCTGTGTTAGCTGGTGTTAGCGGGCCTGTTGGGTCGATGTTTCTGTTTTATGTCAGTTTAAGACAGATTTGGTAATCTTCATCAAATCCTGGAATAACAAAAAAATTAGGGTGCTCTTGATTCAACACCTGTTGTAACCATGGCAACCACAGACACAGCTATGGTCACCAGTCAACACGGTCACTAGGAAAACAAAACACTGCGACCATAACAATGTTTTAAAGCAGACGACAGAGCAGATGTCTGGAGAGAGACATCACCTTGATGAGAGTGATAATTAGGCCCTAACTCAGTCCTCGTGTCCACATGGACATTTTGACATAGAGTTTTCTGAAACCTTGACCGTGGCAGGAGTGAATCTGAACATGTCTTCAGTGACCTAAAGGCTTCATGTGGACAGAAGGTCAAATGTTTGATATTTGGACATTGTCTCAAAGGTCCTGGACAGTGTTTCTGTGGTTCCTTGTGTCTGTCTTTCTGTATATTTGATGGCCGTCTGTCCCTCATGCAGGTCAGCCCTACAACCAGCTGGCCATCCTGGCCTCCTCCAAAGGAGACCACCTCACCACCATCTTCTACTACTGCCGCAGCATCGCCGTCAAGTTCCCGTTCCCCGCTGCCTCCACCAACCTGCAGAAAGCTCTGTCCAAAGCTCTGGAGAGGTACGACCGCTCACTCTCAGCATGAGGCAGTGCAGGTACAGCTGATGACCTTTGACCTAAGCCTTTGTCCCTGTGTCTTTGCAGCCGTGACGAGGTGAAAACCAAGTGGAGCGTGTCCGATTTCATCCGGGCCTTCATCAAGTTTCACGGCCACGTCTACCTGAGCAAGAGTCTGGACAAGCTGGACGCCCTGAGGGAGAGACTGGAGGAGCAGTTTCAGGTGAGGAGAGTCTGAACCTGATTTACCTGCATGAGAGGAGCTCAGTCATGATGGACACTGTTATTCTCACTACTCTGGACAGACACATGCAGTCAGGTCAGAGCTGCAGAGTTTAGCCTGTGAGATTCATGTTTGCCTCCAGGTTAGCTCTGTTTGACCTCACCTGTCATGCTGTGACCTCACCTGTGATGCTGTGACCTCACCTGTCATGCTGTGACCTCACCTGTGATGCTGTGACCTCACCTGTCATGCTGTGACCTCACCTGTCATGCTGTGACCTCACCTGTCTCTTGATGTGTGTTGATCCGTGCAGAGGCTGATCCTGCAGAAAGCCTTCAGCTCCCAGCAGCTGGTCCACATCACCGTCATCAACCTGTTTGAGCTCCACCACCTCAGAGACCTGACGGCCGACAGCAGCGAGCAGAGCTACAGCAGCGAGCAGCAGATCAGCTGGTTCCAGCTGCTCGGACTCTTCAGTAAGATTCACTGTTAGAACACCTGGTCAGGTGACACAGCCCCGCCTCTCCAGGCCGTCGTGGGACAGCAGAGCAGTGCTGATAAAGCTGGCACTGATGAATGAAGGAGCAGGACGTGAGGAGAGAACAGAGCTCGTCTGCAGTTCGTCTGTAGGGAGCAGAAAACTCTGTCCTGATGACCTTTCAAGATTCAAAGAGTTTATTGTCATTTGCACATTGAGAAACGAGTTTCCCTGCACAATGATATTCCTACTCTGCTGTCCACAATGAATGCCAAACAAAATAACAATAGACAAAAATAACAATAGGTTCAAATAGCAGTACAAAAAATACAAAATAATACTAATAATAGCAGCACAAAAGAAATACTGTCAGATAACGTGACTGTTGTGACCCATCAGTGCGACCTGTGTGCGACCTGTCCCATTTCAATTCACAGCATTTGACCTGTGTGTCCTGATGTTTCTGCTCAGGGCTCCTTCAGCTTGTTCTGTCAGAATATATTCAACAGCCATAGAAAGTGTTTGGGGGGGGCAGGGCCGCTCAAAAGTATGTCCAGCAGGTGATTGGACAATCGTTCCGTCAATCACATTTAAAACAGACTAATCAGATGCAGTAGGGGGCGGGGCTTATGCCACAGTGTGAATTATAAAACATGATCCACTTCATACAGCAGACTGTGGCTGAAACATGTCAGAGGTGAAGCGAAGTGATCTTTTCCATGGAGAAAGGTTTTTTAAATTAATGACAGCATGTGGTTTAAATCTGACAAAACTGCTAATGGATCTGTTAGCATCTATGCTAGCAGTCACCTAACGCTGTTGTCATGCTCGTGGGTCCCGCCTCTTTGTGCTTTAACTCATTTTTATTGGTCAGTAGCGCTGCAGACTCAAGCTCAGTCGTTCTGGTAGGAGCTTTGAAGGTGGATCTGCCTGATCACGGACAATGAACTAGGATCCAGCTGCACTGCAGGGTTCCTCTATCTGCTACCAGCAGTGAAGGGCACATGCATGGGACATATTTTTCTCTTGGCAAGCAGAAACAGTGCACGAGTGCTGGGAGAGTGCTCATGTGTGACATATGTGCGTTATTTCATTCTGCCTTTGAGTAGATTTAAGGAGACCAGCTCCCTCAAACACTCATCCTCAATCGTTCAGAGTTGAAAACTTTCCACGGGAATTAGCAGGAATAAACCTGGAATTTCCTAAACTGCAGGTCGGCCCTTAACAGGGATTTTAAATGAGGTTGTTTTTAAATAAAGTTGTTAATATATATGTAATTATAATCTCGACTAAAACAATCAGGTTTCATTCAGGCTAACCTGAGAATATCTCTAACCTTCCCTAGTCACATTCACACTGCTCGCTGCTTACTGCAGGGCGATTGAGGCCACGCCCCCCACGTGCACATGCATTCCTCCATCACGTGCACAGATTTGAAGTGACCTGAGGTGAACTGGAAACTGATTGATCAATAAAATAATTCAAACTTGATGAAGCTGTCCTATAGATAAATCTGTTAAGATAAGGTCTTCCTTTATCAGTCCCACAGGGAGAAATTCCAAACTTACTGCAGCGATAAAATACAAGTAAGAAATATAATGAATGGAACTTACAAATGAAAATAAAATATATATAAGTGGTATTACAGCTGTTATGTACATGTTTGATATATCACATTTGGAAATTTTGAGATATTTATAAGTATGACTATACACACAGAATATGCTGTTCGTCTGCATGAATGTGCCCATGACTAAACTCAATGTTTATATTTATGTTTGGATTGATACAGTTCATTTAAATTAGCCACAACTTATTGTGAATTCACAGAATTCCTTTTATAATATTTCCAAAATTCCCCATCCTAACTTCTCATGGAAAGTCTCTGTAAACCTTCATGAAAGTTTCTGTAAAGTTTGGGCCCTCTGGCACCCTTGATTCCAGTCTGCAGGAGCAGCAGGTCACACAGACCACCTGTCAGTCATCATGAGCCCGGGGCAGATCCACAGGCAGACTGCAGTCCAGTATGAGGGGGTTTGAATTAGAAATCAGACCGTCTGCATCGTTTAGTTTACTGAGAGAGTCTCTCCAGTCTAACGGTGTTTGACCTCTGACCTTGTGTATCCTCAGTGTCCTTCTTGAGGGTGTTTGACCTTTGACCTTGTGTGTCCTCAGTGTCCTTATTGAAGGTGTTTGACCTTTGACCTTGTGTATCCTCAGTGTCCTTCCTGGGCGTCATGTTCAGCCGAGCTCTGCTCAATAAGAGCCGGGGGGAGGAGATCATGGGGGAGTGTCCTCTGCCCGCCATCAAAGTGTCTCTGGATTGGCTCAGACTGAGACCCAGTGTCTTCCGCGAGGCCGCCGTGGACCAGAGGCAGCAGTAAGTCTTCTGATCACTCTCTGATTGGCTCTGGTGTAGCTCTCTGCTCTCTGATTGGCTCTGGTGTAGCTCTCTGCTCTCTGATTGGCTCTGGTGTAGCTCTCTGCTCTGTGATTGGCTCTGGTGTAGCTCTCTGCTCTCTGATTGGCTCTGGTGTAGCTCTCTGCTCTGTGATTGGCTCTGGTGTGACTCTCTGCTCTCTGATTGGCTCTGGTGTGACTCTCTACTCTCTGATTGGCTCTGGTGTGACTCTTCTCTCTCCTCCAGTATCTGGCCCTGGTTGGTCTCCATCCTCAACAGTTTCCAGCCCAAAGAGGACGACGTGTCGTGTTCACCAGGTGAGACTCAGTGTTCATTAGGGGCGTGGCCTCTCCAGGTGTCTGTCCATCTGTCTGTCTGTACGTCTGACAGGATGTGAGCCGCTCTGGTCTGTGGTTCTCCAGCCTCTAAAAAGATGTGATTATATAATATTCTGTTTTATTTTATCTATTGTATTTTATACTGGATCTTAGTTTATTATATTTTATTTAACTGTGTTATTTATTGTATTTTGGTCATTTATCTTAGTTTGGTTTATTTTATTTTTTAAATTTCTTGTATTTTATACTTGATCTCAGTTTATTGTATTTTATTTAACTGTGTTTTATTCATTGTATTTTATCATTTATCTTAGTTTGGTTTATTTTTTAATTTTAATTTATTCTATTTTATACTTTATCTTAGTTTATTTGACTTTTTGCTTTAACTTATCTGAACTTTATTCAAGCTGCAGACACCAAGACCTGGGTAGTTTTGTTTCAGTCTTATCATGTCACTAAAGCTGAGTCAGAGACTGAAGACATAAGTATCTGCAATAACAAAATAAAAGGACAGAATTAACAATGAAGTAAATATTAAGCCGGTTAGCCCAGAAGTGAAGAAATAGACTGACTATTTTGGTTTAAAAAGATTTAATTTAAGATGTTTTTTTTTTTTCATCATCGTATAGCCACATAGTTTGAAAAGCACTAATGAACAGACGGATATGTGAACTGAAATGACCCCAAACTGGAACGTTTTAGTGTCACAGCAGGTTATCTGAACAAACACAAAATTTACGTCTTCTATCATTTTGTTAATAAATATTGAAAAACTTACTCAGCTGTCAGTGTCATGTTTTACTGCAGGTCTGCCCCAGAATCAGAGCCATTAGCCTTGGCTGTATTGCTGATATCTGATATTTCCAAACCTTATCACGGCAGATAATGATAGAGTCCGAGGTGTCTCCTTTCCTAAAACTGACCTGTTCCTCTCATTATGACAGCATATTGGTGTTAGTAACTGATGTGGACCAATGAAACAACAGTTCAGTCTCTAACCGAAGACACTGTTGTCTTTAAAATGCAAACATCGTGTGGGTATTACAGCACGTGTATGTGATTAATGTGCTAAAATATCTGCAGCTACCTGGGGATAGAGGTCTTCTTTAACAGCCTCAGTAACCAATCAGAGCAGACTTGGCCCTCACGGGTCGGCATGGAAACAGAAAAATAATTCCAGCTGAGGACAGATAACAAAATAATTCCCATCATTCGTCTTTTAGTTTGTAATTCTCTGATCGATTCCTTGCTCTAAATTCTGTGAGCATGTAAGTCCGGGGCGTCCTGCTCTGATCAGAGGCAGATGGACCAATCAGAGACGTGATGGCGGCTCAGTTTCAGAGTTTGTCTGAAACATCAACAGTCTGATATATGACCTGAGTGGAGGACGATCACCGGCTCTGTCAGTGTGATGATGTTTTATGATGATGTGAAATCGCTGAGTGTCCTGAGGATGTTTTAAAGCTGAAGGTGTGTTTGTTTTCTTCACAGTGATGCCCCTGCCGGAGGAGTTTGAGCTGCAGGGTTTCTTGGCGCTGCGACCCGCTCTCAGGTATTAACCCTTTAATGGAGCGCAGACCAAATCCTGCAGGGGTCCGGATTTACAAAACCACAACCTAACCTGGTACCTGCAGCTCCAGGGTCCCCGAGGACAGCGTCAATTTAGCCGACTAATTATTTTCATCATAGTTTTCATCAACAACCTTTTTTCCCCTGATGAAAACTAGACAGTAACTAATAAAAACAAGTGCACATGGACAAAAACTCAAACTAAATTAACTGACATTTTCATCAACAAATAAAAACTAGACTGAAATGTTTGACAGAGACTTAATCCAATCAGACCTAATTTGGTCATGTAGAAAGTAGGGACAAGTTAGGAATATATCCAATCACAGCTGCCTTAGCTTGGTGGTGGTGGGATAAGTTGTGGAGCGATCCAATCAGAGCTCCTCTCTTTATGAATTGATATATTCATGTAGAGCAGGTTCACTGTTTGTTGTCACTTCTGGTATTGTAACTGAGATGCTCTGCCAGGTAGCCTAAATAAAGGTGACTGCATTTCACACAAAAGTTCAATTTGTTTCTGTTCATTTATACATTCAGACTTTACTAGCATTCAATAAAGGGTTATTAGATGTTTGATTTTATCCAAGTGTAAAACATGACTTCAGAAATTCAAGGAAACTCATAAAAATGCCTTACACTTTACACTTCATATTTTAGTCGACTACATTTACAGCAGATTTCATCGACTAAAATGTTGTGAAATGTAAAACAATTTAGAGACTAAATTATGACTAAACTAAAAGATATTTCAGGAAAAGACTATAAATTAAAAAGTGCTGTCAGAGTTAACACTGCCTGAGGGTGCTGAAGAGTCTGATGTAGTCTTTAATGATAGACATTAAATATAAGTTTACTCAGAATACAGTTTTACCTTTGAGATGTCACTCCTTTGGCTGTTTGTCAGTCCAGTTTATTTCTACCATCATTTCATCTGGTCTCTGGTGGATCTGCTTGTTCAGGTACCTTTTACCTCAGGGTGTTAATAATCATCACCCTCTGTTTGGAAGAACAGGAACATCAGCTCAGTGGGAGCTGACTTCAGGATAAAAAGGTGTTGATGGCTGAGGCTGAGCCGTGCAGAGAAGCTGAGAAAAACATGTTTCTGTCGTGTGAAGCCCTGAACATGTGAGTTTGAACACTGGTGTGTTTTTAACCTTGAGACTAAGTAAAGCTTGTTTTCTGGTGTGTTGGTGCTTCAGGTCTCTGGACTTCACCAAAGGTCATCAGGGGATCCTGGTGGACCGAGACGGTCTGCCGGTTCACACTCGTCACCAGAGGCTCATCAGTTTGGGGAAGTGGGTGGCGGACAACCAGCCGGGGTGAGTTCACCTATGCTGTACTTGTTGGACTGCTTCAGGTTGGCTCTGATTGATGCGAGCGCAGCAGTTGAAGCCTGTTTCAGCACAGAGACAGCTGAGATCGGTCTGTACCTGCAGTGAGAATCAAATCGAGCTGACCGCGGCTCCGCTGCAGCCTCAAACTTCCATAGTACTGTACAGCTGAGGACAGCATTATTAGCCCCCCTCAAAAGTGTCAGTGTTTTAAAAGTGTTTCCCAAACAGAGCAACGCATTTTTAGACATCCTGGTTTTATTTTGGCTGCTTAAATTATTTTAGTTTGCACACAGAAATGAAAATATTACACGAAAACAATGTACACTCTGATCTCATGGAGACAGGTCTTCACCAAGAGAGATGCATGTTTTGGATCGTTGTCATGTTGGAAGATGAAGTGACGACCGTGACCCACATCACTGCACAACAGTGGTCTGTGCAGTAACTTAATAAACAGTCATTTCTTAAAGGGTGCTAATAATAATGTGCTTGGACATTTTTATTTTTTCTTACATAATTCTGTTTTGGTGTGCAGATATAAATAATTTGTGCCTTTTAAAGAAAACTAGTATGTTCAGAAATGCTGTGTTGAAAGTTCCTTAGTCTGTTGAAAAAGTACTCAGAAAAATCTTGAAGAAACTTTACATTTCGTATGGGGGCGAATAATTCTGTCCTCAACTGTATGTGAACGAACCTTAGTGATCGGGTCAGTCCTGGTCTGTCCTGGTCTGACATGGTCTCAGTCCTGGTCTCAGACATGATCTCAGTCCTGGTCACAGTCCTGGTCTCTGACATGGTCTCAGATCTGGTCTCAGTCCTGGTCTCAGACATGGTCTCAGTCCTGGTCTCAGTCCTGGTCCGTCCTGGTCTGTCATGGTCTGACATGGCCTCAGTCCTGGTCTCAGTCCTAGTCTCAGACATGGTCTCAGTCCTAGTCTCAGTCCTGGTCCGTCCTGGTCTGTCATGGTCTGACATGGTCTCAGTCCTGGTCTCAGTCCTGGTCTGTCCCCTCTGCAGGCTGATCCAGTGCAGAGTGAGCGAGGACGGCCTCCTGGTCTTCCTCACTGATATCCCAGAGCAGGCCATCGAGGAGCCGCAGGAGAGGGAGGCGCCAGTGCTGCAGGAGTCGTCCAATGGCGAGCAGACGGCCAATGACGGGGGAAACTCGGGCCTGAAGTCGGTGCTGTCCGCGGGGAAGACGCAGAGCTCGTGGGCCGACGGCGGCGACCGGCCCGTGGTCACCTTCAAGGAGAACATCAAGCCTCGAGAGCAGAGCCGCGAGCCCACACGGAGCCAGCACCTGAAGGACAGCGGGAAGGAGCGGCGGGACTTCGGCAAGGGCAACGGGGCGGCCGGGAAAGGAGAGCTGAAGAGGGACGGCAAGAGGAAGAGCGAGCTGAAGAAGGCCACGCACGAAAAGACGCCCGACGCCGTGAAACAGGTGAAGGACCACACACCTCCTCATCCTCCTGATCCTGACCCTCAGGAGACCCTCAGGAGACCCCACAGACACTCAGGCTTTATTTTAACCCACTTTGGCTGTTTTAATTAATTAATCCTCAAATATTTAAGCTCCACAAAAACACACACTTTTGCTCCAAAAGACAAAAATGTCCCATTGAAAACCATTAAAATGACATTGTTGATCCCACATTGTCTCAGCATAAACTAATGCAAACCTTTATTTCAAGATTTTAACATAAAGGTTAGAATTTTATTTTATTTATTTGTCCACCAGATGGCACCAGATACACGTTTTACTGTTTTCTGCAAGAACAGCTGCATAAAAATCAGTGTTGCTGCCAATCACAGACCGTCTCAGGGTACCATAAGAACATGAAATAAATACTTCATAAAATGTTTTTCCCTTTTTTTATTAAAAAACTGAGATGTTATATAAACACACTGGCCTCTAAAGGGTTAAAGTGGAAAAACAATTTAATGTTATATGTTCTGCAGTTAATTTTTGGCAGTTTTTGACCCTAGGACCATGAATGTAAAGTTATTTTTTTTTAGTCTGACACTGCAGAAATGAATCAGTGTTGCTGCCAGGCATTGATCCACCTTAGGACCTCATAAAAAGACTTTCAAATACTCCTTAAAATGTATCTTATGGAGATAAATTTTAGTTTTTTGTTAGTCTTTAACAATAAAAAATGGCGTTATGAAAAAATACTTCCCTTTTAAGGGTTTAAATCCCAAAAGTGTAATATATATTTAATATATATATTTTAGGCTGAAGCAGTTTTAAAAACTTGTTTAAATAGGAAAAAAAATCTGTTTTAATTTTTACAGCTGCTTCTAAGATGCTGGTATTTTTTGTCATTTTTAGTCTGACACTGCAGAAAAAAATATGAATGCATCAAAATCAGACCCATCTCAGAGCATAATCATACTAATAACATACTCCTTGAAATGTACAGTGGGGAAAAAAAGTATTTAGTCAGCCACCAATTGTGCAAGTTCTCCCACTTAAAACGATGAGAGAAGCCTGTAATTTTCATCATAGGTACACTTCAACTATGAGAGACAAAATGAGAAAAAAAAATCCAGAAAATCACATTGTCTGATTTTAAAAGAATTTATTTGCAAAGTATGGTGGAAAATAAGTATTTGGTCAATAACAAAAGTTCATCTCAATACTTTGTTATATACCCTTTGTTGGCAATGACAGAGGTCAAACGTTTTCTGTAAGTCTTCACAAGTTTTTCACATACTGTTGCTGGTATTTTGGCCCATTCCTCCATGCAAATCTCCTCTAGAGCAGTGACGTTTTGGGGCTTTCGCTGGGCAACACGGACTTTCAACTCCCTCCAAAGATTTTCTATGGGGTTGAGATCTGGAGACTGGCTAGGCCACTCCAGGACCTTGAAATGCTTCTTACGAAGCCACTCCTTCGTTGCCCGGGCGGTGTGTTTTGGATCATTGTCATGCTGAAAGACCCAGCCACGTTTCATCTTCAATGCCCTTGCTGATGGAAGGAGGTTTTCACTCAAAATTTCACGATACATGGCCCCATTCATTCTGTCCTTTACACGGATCAGTCGTCCTGGTCCCTTTGCAGAAAAACAGCCCCAAAGCATGATGTTCCCACCTCCATGCTTCACAGTAGGTATGGTGGTCTTTGGATGCAACTCAGCATTCTTTCTTCTCCAAACACGACAAGTTGAGTTTTTACCAAAAAGTTCTATTTTGGTTTCATCTGACCATATGACATTCTCCCAATCCTCTTCTGGATCATCCAAATGCTCTCTAGCAAACTTCAGACGGGCCTGGACATGTACTGGCTTAAGCAGGGGGACGCGTCTGGCACTGCAGGATTTGAGTCCCTGGCGGCGGGGTGTGTTACTGATGGTAGCCTTTGTTACTTTGGTCCCAGCTCTCTGCAGGTCATTCACTAGGTCCCCCCGTGTGGTTCTGGGATTTTTGCTCACCGTTCTTGTGATTATTTTGACCCCACGGGGTGAGATCTTGCGTGGAGCCCCAGATCGAGGGAGATTATCAGTGGTCTTGTATGTCTTCCATTTTCTAATAATTGCTCCCACAGTTGATTTCTTCACACCAAGCTGCTTACCTATTGCAGATTCAGTCTTCCCAGCTTGGTGCAGGTCTACAATTTTGTTTCTGGTGTCCTTTGACAGCTCTTTGCTCTTGGCCATAGTGGAGTTTGGAGTGTGACTGTTTGAGGTTGTGGACAGGTGTCTTTTATACTGATAACGAGTTCAAACAGGTGCCATTAATACAGGTAACGAGTGGAGGACAGAGGAGCCTCTTAAAGAAGAAGTTACAGGTCTGTGAGAGCCAGAAATCTTGCTTGTTTGTAGGTGACCAAATACTTATTTTACCGAGGAATTTACCAATTAATTCATTAAAAATCCTACAATGTGATTTTCTAGATTTTTTTTTCTCATTTTGTCTCTCATAGTTGAAGTGTATCTATGATGAAAATTACAGACCTCTCTCATCTTTTTAAGTGGGAGAACTTGCACAATTGGTGGCTGACTAAATACTTTTTTTCCCCACTGTATGTTTTTTTTAAATTAAATACAGTGGAGTTACATGGGGTTTAAATCCCAAAAATATGATTAATATTTAATATATATATATTTCAGACTGACTCAAACAAAGTGGAAAAACAGTTTAACATGTTTTTACTGCAGATTCTGGGAGGCTGATGTTTTTTTCTCCTTTCAAACGAAGAGAATCTGACCTTTGACCCCTAACCCTCCCTCTGGTTCAGGTGAAGGCGCAGACGGAGCTGAGGAAGACTCCGGTGTCTGAGACCAAGAAAAGTCCTGGGACTCAGACTCAGACTCAGACCACCTGCTCCTCCCAGTTCATCCCCATACACCACCCAGGGGCCTTCCCCCCGCTGCCCAGCAGGCCAGGTACACACACACCTGTAACACACCTGTAACACACCTGCTCACCTGTGTGCATGCACCTCCATGTGTATCTGAGTGCCCGTGTGTTCCTGTTCTCCTCTCCCTCCGTGTTGGTGCCCCTCACAGGACTGTTGGAGTGAAGCTGTGCATTATGGCTGTGCTCTAATGTTTCTGTGAGTGTTGATGAGGAAAGGCAGAGCAGGCCAGGCACAGCCAGGAGAAGCTTAATGCTGCTGTCGTGTAAATGTCTACACTTTATCCTGTTTTAAAGTATATTAATGTTTGTCAAAAACCTCAGGTAGCTCCCAGCCCCAGTTAACTGCATGACTTTTGAAATCAAATCCTAAACTTGTTTTGACCAGGAGACCTCACTGAGATTTAAGTCTAGCTTACAATAGTGTCTTGTCCTAGAAAATATAACTGATTGATGATTTTAGTCCTTTGTTCAGCTGAAGGCATCTTCTGACTCGCTTTAGTGTCTGCAAGAAAAAGTCTGACCATTTTCAACAGAGGTGCACAACAATCAGAGCAATATCCATATCAGCAGATAACTGCCTTAAAGGTTGACTACTGGTTTGGGCTGGTATCAGATTTTGCTGATATTATCTCCTTCTCATGACTGAAAGAAAAATGATCAGAGTTTGCTGGATGAGACCTGAACCACCTTCAGTTACTCAGTGGAAACAGAAAATCGGAGCAGCTGAGGAGTCCTGCCTTTGACAGAGGATGGAGACCGGCCTGGGCCTGGATTTTATACATACGTATAAACGGATATTTCTTCTTGCTTTTCTTTCTCTCTTGCTCTGTATTGTAATTATTTATCACTAACTGTCTGTGAGGGCCCAGTCTCAGGACAGTTATTGTTATGATGTACATCAGGGGCGTTTCAGGGACATTTAAAACACAGGACAGAACGTGGTATAAAGAGCCATTTTTATTTTCAGTGCCATCACACTGAATAAATAATTAAAAAAACAAATGTACAGTTGCTTTGCATTTTAAAACCACCTATTTTACCCTAAACTTTGGCCAACATGGGGTCAAAGTTCATGTTGATGCTGATGCCCCACCCCTATCACGAGTACCAGCCTGAGCCCTCACATTTTCACTTGTTAAAAAATAAAAAAACTGCGACTGTTGGACATTATAGTGAAGTATAACAGAGATAAATAATTCAAAATGCTTGAAAGTGTAAATTTCTCAAATTATTTCATAAAATATATGAATAATTATTGTTAAAATGATAAAAAAGTAAACATGCAGTGTCGTATGTAGCCTATCAAGTGCATAATATTTATTATGTTGTGGTTAACTGTAAAATGGATATAACTTTAAAACATTAAATCAAACGGGTAGCCCTCCATAATACTCCTCATCTTTAGGGTAGCTCTCAGGATGGTCCGTCACCCCTGATGAACATTGTCTGTTAATTTTGACAATAAAAGTGAAAAAAAGAGTTGCTGATATTTACAGCTGATATTTGTTGATACAGACGGGCGTATATCTCCCGTGTATCGGCTGTGATATTGGCAGAATGAAATTAAAGAAACAGGTCCATTTCAGTCTGTGCTTATTAGTTTGGAAGTATTGGATATCAATAAAAACCCAAAATCAAATAACCCTGTTCTCAGCCTTTAAGGATCAGTGGACAAAGTCCCAGCTGCGAGCTCGGACCGTCCTCAGACACAGTGCTGATCCCCCCTCTGTGCCGACCTGAGGCCGAGCTGATGGAAATGAAGGAGGACCTGGTGACTAGAGTCTGTGTTCCTGACAGTTTCAGTTTTATTTCGACTCCTTAAAGCACATGAGGGAGTTTAATGAAACAAAAACATATTTTTAGCTGCTTCAAACTACAAATGGACCAGCGGGCCGTGCTGAGAGAGACAGACGGGCCCTCGTGGCCCCTGAGCCCACAGTTGCCCACCCCTGGTCTGGTCTGACTCACTGTATATATTCCTCTTCTGATTGGTCCTCGCAGGTTTCCCTCCCTCGGCCGCCTATGTGATCCCGCCCCCCGTGGCGTTCCCGGGCCTCCAGGTGAACCCAGGCTTCACCTTCTCCACCGGAGTGTCGGTCCCCGCCCCCTTCCTCCAGCCCGGCGTCCACACTCAGGCCGGCGCCCAGGCGGGGAAGCCGTCCCACATCCCCTACAGCCAGCAGAGGCCCTCGGGGCCCGCCCCGGGTCAGGGGCCGGGGGCCGCGGCCCAAGTCCCGGGGCCCATGACCCAGAGCGGCTCTCAGGCTCAGCAGCCCCAGAACCAGCAGGCGTCCCAGCAGGCTTTGCAGCAGACGGTCCAGCTGCAGGTCCAGGCCATGAGCCAGCAGCAGCAGCAGTCCCCCACCAAGCCGGGCCAGCAGGTCGGGATGGGGAAGAGCCCGCCACACCACCCGGGGCTGCAGCAGGTCAGAAACTCAAACCCTGGTCCCAGGACGTCTGCTGCTGGGGCCCCCTGGTGGCAGACGGAGACACTTCAGTTAGTTTCATGTCAGGGTCAAAGTTCAGGGAGTGTGTGACAGTTTGGATCAGATGATGAGTTAAGGTCACCTCAGGTGGACAAACGTCCATGTTGATATTTTAGTTTCATCCAAAGTCAAAGTGATCGATCAGCAGAGAGATCTGAACTAGACCAGCATCTGCTGAGACCCCCTCACCTCTAGACCAGCTCCAGATCTTCTCGGTCCTCTCTCATGGGTCCCGAAGGATCTCTGCAGGTAAGTTCTCCAAAAAACATTGTGGAGGTCTAAGCTCAGGTCTTGTGTGGATGTCTGGATCAGGTCCTTCAGTCTCTTCATGTGATCCAGACTCAGGACTCTGTGGGGTCCACACCATCACCTCCAGGACTCCAGGTTCTTCTGAAGATGGTTCTTCATGACGTTGTCTGGATGTCCTGCTGCAGAATACAGCACCGCCTGTTTCTTTGTTCCTCTAAAGAGCTTAAACCTCGCTCTGCTCTGAGGTCTTCTCCTGGGAGAGACCTCGCTGATGTAGTACAACTACCTGCTCAGTCTGTGCCATGAAACTGTCTGTAGCAGAGTTCGGCTGCTCCTCGTCCTCCTACAGCTGTTTCAGATGAAGAAGATCATCAGCTCCTGTTTGCTCTCATTGGTTCATCTCACACCTGACTGAGATCCACCTGGATCACTTTGTCCAGGTGGACCCAGAAGATCTGATGCTGGTCTGAAGGTGGTCTCTCCAAACATGGATCTGCTGAAGATCTTCTGATCGATCACTGTGTCTTTAGTTAATGAATGAATATTTTTTACTGTGGTTACATAAATATTAAGAACAGAATCCAATCATTTAACACAAGCTGATCAATAACAGATAAAGGTACAGGCTGAAGCTTGTGGATTATTTTTACTCCTCCTGTACAATCAAGATACATTTGACATCCAAGGAAAAAGACATCCTTCTTTATATCATAATACTGTAACATCATTATTCCTAATAAGCATTAATTAATTTGTGCTTTAAGGTCTTTCTGAACTTTAAGATAGTTTTACATAACTTTTATTCATCACTGAACTCATTCCAAAATTTTATCCCCAAGACCGAAACACAGCTGTATTTAATATTTATTCTAACTTTTCTTGTTTCAAACATGAACACACCTCATAAATTATATTTTGCTTGTCTTAGTTTAAAAACTGTTTGAATACAAGCAGGGAGAGTTTTATTTACCGCACACAAATCCTCTCCAGTGTTTTTAAATAAAGTATGTCTTTAAATTTTTACATGGAAGATCCAAAAAAACTGATGAGTGGGTTGCAGATATCCAACTTTATTAATTTTTCTGATGGCTCTTCAGTAAAAGTAAACCACTTAAATCTGTGATCCTGAGAGCGTTCTGCTTCAGACGTTCAGCAGAGAGTAAACATTAGAGTCCAGTGAGGACACAGTACCTAAAGTTTGATGTGTTTCTGAGTCTGGGTCCTTGTTCTGGTCTCTGTAGTACATGCAGGTCCAGGATCAGCCGGCTCAGATGTGGAGCCAGGCTCAGGCGGCCCTGCAGAAGGTCCCGGCCCTGCAGATGTCCCTGAAGCAGCCTCAGCAGCAGCAGCAGGCCTTCTACATGGCGGCCCAGGACCCTCTGAAGCTGTACGAGCACCAGCTGCAGCCCCCCGCCCCGCAGCAGCACCCCAGCATGGACAAGAAGATCAAGTACCCCAACGTCAAGATGCCCGACTTCTACTGGGAGCCGTCGTACCGCTTAGGAGAGGGCCTGGCTGTGATGGCAGACAGGATGAAGAGGCCTCCACCGGGGGGGATGTGCCCAGACCAGGACCCCTCTGCTGGGCCCCGGGGACCCCCTTTTGAGGTGAGGAGATGAGTGTCTGTGTCCTGTGTGAGATGAATCTAAAGCAGACAGAGGGTCAGATGTTCTCCACGTTCCTCCTCAGAGCTGTTTTGGTGTCACAGGAAACAGATCGCTGCCTGATCTTCAGGAGTTTCTGTTAAATTAGACACAAACTGGACAAAAGTAGCACCAGAGGATGATAAAGGATAAAGTCATGGAGGAGATTAAAAAAGAATTTTAGGGGAACAATTCATTCCAAGTTTCTGCGGGGCGTTAAAAAGCATTAATAGTGATTAAATTGATTTTGTGAAAATGGTCCTTAAATGGCATTAAAATCATTACATTTGATTATCAGCTGCTTTATTCTTTGTGAAGTTTTCAAGGAAGATACTTAATAATATATGATGATTATAATACATAATTACAACCTCTGATTTTCCAGAGGCGTACGTCTGTGTAAACACGGGGAACCATAGTGATAATTGTTTCAGGCCGGTCGGGTACAGTCGCTGTAGAACTGGATCGTTGGAGAGTGGCCTGCGGGCTGGACCAGGTCCAATATTCACTGTGTGTGTACAGTATAGACTACAGTAAGGAAATCAATGATCAGAACACATAACACATTGTTCATCATCTAGTATTGATGATCAATAATCTGTTTTCAGTATGTAAGGGACACTCCAACCTCTCCTGAACAGAGGCCTTGTGTTGTTGACCTGCTCACCAGCACTTCAGTAAAATAGTCGACACGACAGATCCTGGGTCAGTCAGGGGCTTTGGTGATCACATGATCACGTCTGAAATTGTGATTCGGTCTGAAACGATAAATCCTTCAGCAGAGAAGAAGGCCGGGCTGGTACAGAGGACATCAGTGGTCTCTCAGTGTGGTTGTCCCCTCTCTGTCCCTCCATGTCCTGAACTGTCCTCCTGTGCAGGGTTTAAAATAGCTGCTCTCAGGTTTCTGCAGCTTTCAGCGTGACTTTCCTCCTCCTGCTCGTCTTACAGCCTGCTGTCTTTTCTTTTCTTCCCCTCTCTTTCTCTCTGTCTCCTTCTTCCTTCATCTCTCACCAGGACAACAAGAGCTCGCCTCTTCTCCCTCCTGACCTGTTAAAAACTCTAGCAGATTTTGAGGAGGAGGAGGAGCTGGTCTTTACTAAGCCTCCTGATTTCTTCCAGGCTTTGGCCGGCCCTCTTAGCACTGCTCCAGGACCAAACATATTTGTATGTAGACCCTTTTCTGCCTCCGTCACCCCCCACCCTGCATCCATCTCACACCACCTCCTCTGTCTCTCACCTTCAGCTCTCTGCACAGTTTAGAGGATCATCACGCACAGAGTGACCAGATTTAGCAGAGATATTTGAACAGTGATTCATCATGTAAGGCAGAACTTCCTCTGGAAGTGACTTTAAGATCCACATTGAATTAATTGATGCACATCAGTAATTCATCTGTTAACCCTTCATGCTGTGGTGTTTTCAGTGTCTGAATATGAACATCATGTCTATTGTAAGGATTTTTAAGGGCCTGTGTCCATGTCTGTGGTTTTCTGAGACTCGTTTCAGAGAGCTTCTCACCAGAGCTCCATGTTCTCACAGAGCTCGACCTGTTTTATCTGTAGAGACGTTTCAAAAGCTCCTTCTGCTTTATATGACCTGTTTTTTTATGTAAATGTCACTCAGAAACACGAAACTACAGTCAAGGACCCCCGACAGCAGCTGAAGACCTGGATTTTGTTCACTTTAAAATAGAAATGCACAGTATTATCTGATATCAGTATCAGCAGATATTTGCCTAAAAAGCTGATTATCTGCAGAAATGAACGTTTTTGCTGATATTTTAATTTGGCATAAATATCCCAGTTACTGCTATAATACTGGCAAAATGAACAGATGTACTGCAGTGGTTTCCTCCATCATCACTCCATCTCCACTGTTATTTATTAAAGACAGTCATGTTGTTTTCTGTCTCACCTGTTTCACCTGCTGCATCCTTACTTTAAAACACGAGTCGGATCACTTTCTCCTCTGCCATTCTAGTTTATGAAGCAGACTTCAGAAGTCCTGCCCCTTCTTGACTTTGATTGGTCAAAAAGAAGTGATATGATTAAAGTAAAAGTGAAATATTGTGCCTCAGAACACTGAGGCCTGAGCGTATCCTAAACATAAATCTATCAGTCAGAGATATTTAGCCCGGGCTGATGTTTTAGCAGTACAGGTGGAATCCCGTTAAGACTCTTAAATCATCAGCAGATGAGACTTTGTGTGATTTGATGTTTGGTGATGTCCCACAGCAGCCGTCTGTCCGTCCTCACCCTCTCTGTCCTTTTTCTCTGCAGCTGCCAAACCAGACCAGGATGGAGAGCGGCCCTGAGGTCGTCAGCCAATCGTCTTCTCTCCTGCCCATCTCTGGATTCCCCTTGCAGGTGAGACATGAAACAGGGCAGAGCTTTAGACTGTCACCTTTAAATTCAGCTGTGGACGTCCATGTCCCAGTGAGGGAGCTCCTCATGAGGGACACCTTGTTCCTTCAGATTCAGGGTTCAGGACCATCAGCATGGAGAACAGGACTGTGTTTGTGTCTTTCAGGAGTACAGTCAGAACAGCATCTTCAGTCAGGCATACGGGAAGAACCTGCCGCCCAGCTCCAAGCCCGACGCTCCCATGATGCACCAGGAGCCGTCTCTCTACTCTCTGTTTGAGGGCACGCCGTGGTCGCCCTCCCTGCCTGCCAGCTCAGGTATGCCACAGTGTCATCATCGTGTCACTGTGAGATCCAATCCAATCCACTTTATTTCTATAGCACATCTTTAAAACATTCATGTTTACCAAAGTGCTGCACAGTAAAATCAAAAGTACAAAAACAGAGACACAAAAAAACATGAAAGAAATACAAGTGATAAAAAACACAGGGATTAGGACCATAAAATACATAAAAGGTCAAAGATCACACAACTCTCATGCTGAACTAAAGCCAGGGAATAAAAAGAGTTCTATTTCATCCCTGCTGACCGCCAGAGGGCGGTGCTGAAAGCACTGAATGTTCCCTTCGCGCATGCGCAGTCCGAGTATGCATACCAACAATGTCACCTGTGGCCCCTGGATGACCCGAGAAAGGTAATAAGTTCCGGTATCACCAGAGGTTCGTTTCCTATTTTCTTCTCGCGTGCCGGTCGCATACCGCTGGACACAGCAACACTGAGAAAAAGGAATTGCCTATACGGATTCATAAACCGTCGCTGGGAGCCTTGTGACCGTGTTGGTTGGAGCAGCGAAGACTCGCCCTCCAAAGGCTGCGACAGCGGTCCATTTTCTTCTATTTTGTTTGGAGGTTTGTTAACGCCGCTGAGGCGTCTCTCTTTGTTTGAGGCCCGTGTGGTCTAAAGGCTCTCTGACCTTACCCGACATAAGGTAAGGTTATTGAAGCAGCTTTAATCATTGATTAAGTGAATAGCATGTTAAATGCCAGTGTGTTTAAGTTGTGATTTTGTCGGTGTAGACAGTGTTCGCGCTGTCTTCCCCCGAGAATCACTAGGATACCTCAGTTTGTTTGTACGGTGACGGCAGCGTTTCGTCCCGCTTCCTTTCCTTTCTTTTGACTGTTTGTGCTCTGTCCTGCCTTTTAAGCCCTGCGGGGTGGCGGACGCATGCTCTCTCTGTTCGCTAGCTCCGTTGTTAGCCCGGTTAGCCTAGCGTTAGCTGTGGAGACTCTCGCCTCTCCTTGTGTACAATTCCCCGCAGCTGGGTTAGACGGCGTTCGCGTCCTCTTATTAACACCGGTTGATACTTTTGTATTTTATATCGCAGCCTTTGCTGGTGACGGCAGCGTTCGCGTCCCCTCTCCCAGCTTACGCTTCTGCAGTTTATTAAAACATACAAACAATTGTTACAATAATAACATCAGAAGTATCCACGCATCTGTAGTGTGGTGGATAAGTTATTCGCCCGTGACACGGGGGACCCGGGTTCGCATCCCCTCCAGGGAGGTCCATTGGTGCTGTGTGACTTGCATCTGCTGTTTAGGTGGCGTCCGTGCCCCCTTCCCTCAGCTTATTGTGGTCGGGAGCTATTAAGCCACTTACAATGGAAGGCTCCCACTGTTGTGTTGCCTGTGGTGCCCCCCTTCAAGCTGGTGATGGCCATGACCTCTGCCCAAGGTGCCTCGGTCCTGACCACCTTAGAGAGGGTTTATCTGATGTATGAACTGCAGCTACATGCCTCAGGCCCTGAGGGTCGCTAGACTGGAGCAGGTGTCCCCTGTTGGTGAGGATAACCCCTCCCCCCAAGGACAACTGCTGTCTTTCCAACCAAGACGCTTGAAGTGCCGCAGTGTGTCTGCTACTTCGTCTGGCCCCTCCAAGAAGAAGGCCAAAGCTGAACGGCGGCTTGCCTCAGAGGTGGATCAATTATATGCAGAGTTGGCTGAGATGAGGTCCCTCCTGCAAGAACGTGGGCCTGCCACTCCGACAGAAGGAGCAGGGCCGTCCACCCCACTTATGCCAGTGCTTGCCCCAGAGGACGATGTTATTTCTCTGGCGGCTTCAGCCTCTCACTCCCAGGATGATGAAATTGGCCAGGCCTCCATGATTTCAGAACAGGGGTCCCCATCCTCGGCTCGGAGCTTGTCAAGTGAGACAATGGATAGCTCAATGCAGACTATCATGCGCACAGCTCTGGGACTTCCTGAAGATTCAAAAGCAAGGCAACTGGACTGTGTAGAGTTTGTTGGGAAGCTCTGGGACGTCTGCACCTGGATTTGCCACAGCAGACTCACTCTGCTCCTGAGAGTGCCTTCTTCTGACGCAGGCGGCCCTCGTCTGCTTTCTCTATTCCCCTTTCATGGGACTATCTGAGAGAACTACATGCTTGCTGGAGAGATACTGGGGCTCTCTCCCGGCTTTCAGCGGATGGCCGGACTCTGGCGGCCATGCATAATGCAGCTGGAGTCGGTCTGGAGCGGATGCCTGATGTGGAGCCAGCCATAGCATCTCTCATTGTGTCCCCGGAGGAGTCTCTCCGGCCAGCTGTGAGATGCCCACGACCACAATGTCGAGTAACAGATGATCTTCTCACAAGAACCTATAATGCTGGTGCACGGGCTGGGCATATCGGAAACTCCTTAGCCCATCTTATGTTCGCACTCTCTGCTACTTTGCAGGATAGCAGCGTAGACCCTTCTGCCGTGAGCTTTAGTGACGCAGCATTACATGCTTTTGCTCTCATGTCAAGAGAGCTTGGGCGCATGATGTCATTGCTAGTTCAGACACGCCGCCAAGTGTGGCTGGCGCAGTCCCCCCTGACAGAGGCATCCAGGAGGACACTCCGAAGCGTTCCTGTGGAACCAGGAGAGCTTTTCGGTTCAGCTGCAGTGGATGCACTGGAGAGAACCGTGAGGGCTCGTGAAACCAGGCAGCAGCTTTCAGGCCTTAGTAGGAGCATGGCACCCCCGAGTAGACCTAGGGGCCCCTCTGCTGTTCCTCGGCCTCCACCACATGTTCATCCCATGGGGAGTTATGCTCCCCAGCGACCCTCACATAGATCAGCCAGGGACTTTCGTGCCCCCCCCCGCTTGCCACCCACTCAACCCCAAGCTGCGGGTCCTTCCCACCGTCCCTCCGGCCCCTAGGGGCCCCTAGGGGCCGGAGGGCCAGAGACTGAGGCCTGGGGGCCGGTCGTCGGTTACTTTTCCCACCAGCAGCTCAGTTACTGGGCTGCTACTGCTTTGGACCCCTGGGTGGTCTCAACCTTGACCCATGTGTACAAGCTCCAGTTCCGACGCCGGCCCCCTGTCTCCAGCCGGGTCAAAGCGACTGTCATCCGCGACCCGGCAAAGGCCTTGGCCCTGGACCAGGAGCTGTCTGCCCTCCTGGCAAAGAAGGCGATCGAGGCTGTCGATCCTCTAGTACACCCAAGAGGCTTCTATTCGATATATTTCCTCATGCCGAAGAAGACTGGTGGATATCGCCCGATACTGGACCTGAGGGGACTCAATCAATATTTGAAGGTATTACCATTCCACATGCTGACTACGGCAGATGTCCTAAGAACTGTCGCCCAGGGGGAATGGTTCACGTCTGTTGATCTGGCAGATGCCTACTTCCACATTCCCATAGCACCTCAACACAGGAGGTTTCTTCGTTTTGCTTACAAAGGCCACCACTGGCAGTTCCGAGTTCTCCCTTTCGGGCTCTCCCTCTCCCCAAGGGTCTTCTCGCGGTGCGTGAAAGCGGCTCTTGCACCCCTACAGTCAGGTGGCATGAAAGTGTTGCCGTATCTAGATGACTGGCTACTCTGTGCACCATCACAAGCCCAGGTGGCCCAGGATACCACCAGGCTCCTTGTCCATGTGGCCCGATTGGGCCTCAGGGTCAATTTCCAGAAGTCTTGTCTGGACCCCACCCAAAGGACGACCTTTATTGAGGTGACCTTGGACACCTCAGCAATGAGGGCTCAGCCATCCTCTCACCGGGTGGACGATGTTCTTCGTCTCCTCGCACTCTTCCAGGGGAGCAGACTATTACCATATGTCACTTTCCTGCGGCTTTTGGGCAAACTGACGTCCATGGCGGCTGTAGTCCCGCTGGGTCTGCTGTCGTTGCACCCCCTGCAGAGGTGGCTGAACAGCTTCCATTTGGACACCAAGTGGCATTGACACCGGAAGCTAAAAGTGTCACGGCAGTGTCTCCTTGCCTTGGCCGCCTGGAGAGACAAGGCCTTCCTGTCAAGCGACGTTCCATTGGGTGTGGCCCCAGCCCGCCGCGAAACTGTCACTACAGATGCCAGCCTCTTAGGGTGGGGGGCTGTCTGGCAACACAGGACAGTTCGGGGACTGTGGTCTGTGCAAGACGGCACCGATCGCATCAATGTGCTGGAACTCCGGGCAGTGCACCTGGCTCTCCAGCATTTTTTACCACACCTCAGGGGACGGCATGTGCTGGTACGGTCAGACAACACCTCGACTGTTTTCCACATCAACCACCAGGGAGGCACCAAGTCAGCACGGCTCCTAGAGGTGTCTCAGCGCCTTCTCAGGTGGGCTGCCCCCCGTCTAGCCAGTCTGCGGGCCATGTATCTGCCAGGGACTCTGAACCATCTCGCGGACTCCCTCTCCCGCCAGAATCCTCCACCAGGGGAGTGGCGCCTCCACCCAGAGGTGGTGCACACAATTTGGGGTCTTTTCGGCAGGGCGGGGGTTGATCTCTTTGCCTCAGAGGAATTGACCCACTGTGCCCTTTGGTTTTCCCTGAGGGAAACCACCAGCCCTCTCGGCCAAGATGCACTGGCGCACCCTTGGCCAGAGGGTCTCCTTTATGCCTTTCCACCGCTTCCTCTGATTTGGCCAACACTTCAGAGAGTCCTTCAGAAGGGCCACAGGCTGTTGCTGGTGGCCCCCTTCTGGCCAGCTCGAACATGGTTCCCCCTACTCCGCAAGCTCAGTTGCAGTGAACCGTGGTGTCTCCCCAACAGGAAAGATCTGTTATCCCAACAAAGCGGTCAGGTTTGGCATCCCGATCCTCACCGCCTCCACTTATATGTATGGCGCCTGAAAGGTCCGACCCGCTGCTGAGCAGCTGTGTGGAACCTGTTAGGCGGACCATTCTGAATGCCAGGGCGCCATCCACTCGGCTACAATACGACAATAGGTGGAGATTGTTTGTAAAGTGGTGCGGCAACCGCGGGGAGGACCCAGTGCTATGCCCAGTTCCCACCGTTCTAGAGTTTCTGAAGTCACTCTTGGATGAAGGTCGAACTCCATCCACTCTAAAGGTGTATGTGGCAGCAATATCAGCCTGACATGTCAGAGTCGACAATGGCACAGTGGGGAGCCACAATCTGGTGTCTCTATTTCTTAAGGGGGCTCTGAGGCTTCACCCCCCTAGAGCTCCACGTGCCCCGGCATGGGACCTACACTTAGTGTTGGATGGCTTGTGTCAGCCTCCCTTTGAGCCTCTGGACAGAGCGGAGCCACAGTGGATATCGCGTAAGACTGCGTTCTTGCTGGCCATTACCTCGGCAAAACGTGTCAGTGAGCTGCACGCATTGTCAATCAGCCCATCATGCCTGAAGTGGCACCCTGATGGTATGGGCGTCACATTGTGGCCAAATGTTGCTTTTATTCCGAAAGTGCTGTCAAATTCACATTTTGATCAGCCTATAAGGCTTGCACGATATGAACCTCCATCAGGTGATGGTGGACACAGACCAGAACTCTTGTGCCCAGTGAGGGCTCTGAGATGTTATATTGCTGCTACTGCAGGCATTCGTAGGTGTGATCAGCTTTTTGTTTGTTATGGAGGCCCAAACAAGGGCTCTGCTCTCTCCAAGCAGCACCTGTCCCACTGGATCTTGGATGTCATTCGGCACTCTTATCAGGCGTCAGACCGCCCCCTACCAACAGGTGTGCGCTCTCACTCTACCAGGAGTGTGTCTACATCTTGGGCTGCCCTGAAGGGAGTCCCCCTGGAGGAAATATGTGCTGCTGCCTCTTGGACATCGCCTGGCACATTTTCCAGATTCTATAATGTGAATGTCGCCACTCCCCATCCACTTGGTGTGGTCCTTCAGTCTTCAGAGGCTTCTCATTGAGGTTGGTAGCTAGGATTCCTCGTGACTAAGCTGGGATAAGTCATTCAGTGCTTTCAGCACCGCCCTCTGGCGGTCAGCAGGGATGAAATAGATCGAGAGTTACGAATGTAACTACGGTTCTATGAATCCCGAATGACCACCAGAGCGCTCTGTCACTCAGAATCCTCGTGGTCACGCGAGAAGATTCTGTAGGAAACGAACCTCTGGTGATACCGGAACTAATTACCTTTCTCGGGTCATCCAGGGGTCACAGGTGACATTGTTGGTATGCATACTCGGACTGGGCATGCGCGAAGGGAACATTCAGTGTTTTCAGCACCGCCCTCTGGCGGTCATTCGGGATTCATAGAACCGTAGTTACATTCGTAACTCTCGTTTTAAGACGTGACTTAAAAGCAGGGAGGGAGGAGGACGTTTTGATCTCGAGTGGAAATTTATTCCACAGTTTGGGGGCCACAGCCGAGAAAGCTCGGTCACCTCGTGTTTTTAAACGAGTTTCTGGGGGAGGGGTAAACATTTAAGAGGTCAGAGATGTACTGTGGCGCTGATCCCTTTAACGATTTAAAAACAAACAATAAGATTTCAATATGAATGGAGGGACGCCAGAATTGGAGTGACATGATCATGTTTTCGTTTACCTGTTAAAAGACGAGCAGCAGCATTTTGGACTAACTGTAAGCGTTAGAGGGAAGCCCGATTAACACCAACGTAAAGAGCTTTACATTCAAACCAGTAGAAATAAAAGCATGAATTACCCGCTCAAAATCATTCAAAGATGAATCCGATTTAATCGTGGATAAAAGCCTCAGATGATAAAAACTGGATTTAACAACAGAATTGATTTGTTGGTCCAATTTAAAATCATTGTCAACTTTTACACCAAGATTTAAAACTGTGCGTTTAAAATAAGGTAAAAGAGGGTCCAGCTCCCCGAGAGGTGCCTCCTGGGCCCACTGGAGCCAAAAATGATCGCTCCTGTTTTCATGAAATGAAATGATGTCTGCTGAAGATGTGCTCCTTATGCTAGCTGCTCTGTGATTGACAGATCACTCCACTCCAGCCAGCCAATCCCCTCATTCCTCCAACCCCAGCAGCCTGCCCTCCTCCCCGCCCACACACAACCACGGAGCCATGCCCTTCTCCAACTTCGGGCCTATCGGCACACCGGACAGCCGGGACCGCAGGGTGGTGGACCGCTGGAAGGCTGAGAAGACTGGTAAGAAGGGGCAGGGTTAGAGGGTCAGAGGGGTGGGGTTAGAGGGGTGGGGTTAAAGGGTCAGAGGGGCGGGGTAAGAGGGCAAGAGTGGAGGGGTTAAAGGACCAGAGTGGAGGGGTTAAAGGTCTAGAGGAGTGGGGTTAAAGGGTTAGAGGGGCGGAGTCAAAGGCTCCATTTCTGTGTTGGAGGAAACTCAGAGTGCTGGCTGACCGTCCTGAGTGTGGTGGACCTACAGGACGTCCCAGTGCCGTCTCTAGTTTACTGTCTCCATGTCTCTGACTGACTGAGGCTCTCTGCTCCCTGACATGTGACTGTTCCCTCAAACACTGATCACTCTCTGTGCTGTGAGTCAGACTTTAAAGTGAAGAGGTAACTCTGTGGAGATGATCAGATCAGTCTCCTCCTGGACGTGTTGGAGCAGGTACCTGCTGCAGTGTAAATAACATCATTATATGAAGGGGTCCCCCTCTGGGTCCTGGGACAGCTGACTGATCAGTGCTGTAAAAAAGCATTCCTCCTCCCCCTCCTTCTGAAGCTCTTATGGTTCAGCCTGCTGTAACTCTCTGACTGTTTGCAGGGGCGGTCAGCGGCTTCGGTCTGGACTACCTGCCGGCTGCAGCTTCCTCCGCAGCCTCAGACACCAGCTGGCACCAAGGTGGACCCACAGGAGGCTCGTGGACCAACCAGGAGTCTCCGATGGAGGAGTCGTCCTCCACGGTGCTGCTCGACAGCCTCAAGGTTTGATAACGTGCCGTCTGTTTCTGTCACAAACCTGTGACATTATAAATCAGTGTTGGTGGTTTTAGTACAAAGAGTGGACGATGGTGCATCCCTATAACTCCAGATACAGGCTTTAGCTGTCTAGATCTGTTTTCAATCATTAGGTTTTCAAAAATCTGTCAGAGGAGTTTCATCCTGATGTATGAACACAAGTGAGAGCAGACTCAGACCTGCTGAGTGTAGAAGCTCAATCCCAATCAGTCTTTTTTTGTGTAGCTCCAGTTTTTTAAAGTGTTACCTGAAGACACTTTACAACAGAGCAGGCTGAAGACACACTTTATTTATGCATATATACAGCGTAAATGAAGGGGTGTGGGGTGTATCTGATCACATCCCCCACAGTGCTGAGTGTTCTGTTTATAAATGCATCTGTTTCCATATCTGCAAACGGGACGCCCCACAGTTCACTGGACACTGTTAGGATTGTCCTGAAGGACTTTTTCTGAGCTTCTTGATGTAAAGAGACAGAACGCTCTCAAGAAAGCTGAATAAAAACACTGGAGCACTTCTTTATTTGATTTAAAGTAAGGCTGGGCAATATATTGATAAATTCAAATTATTTTCTGCAGAAGATTTAAAAATGAAAAATCTAGAATTTTTCTTGACAGCATTTGAAAACAGTAAAACTGAAAGAGTACAGTTTTTATGATGGTCGGCCCTGTCAGGTTTTGAACAAGCACATGTTTAGGCTGATATTTGTTTTTTTAAATTAGATTTAATATTGATCAGAGAGCTCCATGTTAATGTGGAAATATCTCAGCTTTCAGTGATTATGTTGACAAACTGCATAATCAGCATAGTAGGACATGCACTTTATTTTTAAGAGGGGGATCGTCTCTGGTTTGGGAATATATTCTGACACCATAAAGGCAAAACTTGATTCATGTCTCTTTAGGGTTACTTGGAGGGTTTTTGTTAGTTTTTTTTAAAGGAAAATATCGATTACAATCATGAATCGAGTGTTGTTGACAAAATCTGGGATTTAGTTTTAGGCCATATCACCCAGCCCTGTGCTTAATCTTTTTTAACCAGATAAATAAAGGCTTAAGTTTTTATCCCTCTGCTCTCTCTGCAGTCCATCTGGTCCAGCTCCATGATGCAGCCCGGCCCGTCGGCGCTGGAGCAGCTCCTCCTGCAGCAGAAGCAGAAGCAGCAGCGAGGTCACGGCGCCATGAACCCGCCCCACTGAACGGCCGAGGACGCGGCGACGGCGCTTTGTGTTCTGACGTCAACCAAAACCCACCACCAGGAGAAGCGGGAGGAAATGGAAGTTTGACGAAGACGAGCTCCAACTACAATGGAAAATTATACCGGTGAGAAACGGTGGAGGCTGGGGAGGGGCACGACCCCCCCACGAGGCTGAGACACCACCCACTACACCCCTCCTCGCCGTGGAGGAGCGGGGAGCCCCTCCTGAGGCCGGAGGGCGCCGGATCTCTTCAAACGCGGTGCATCCACCGCCAGGTTTGCTTCAACCTGCAGAAAATCTGAACATTGAGGAAACGCCCCCAATCACCACCTCCCACCCCAGATCAAGATGGACGCCACCCCCCAAGGCCCCACCCTCTTTAGACTAAAAAAATAACCAACCACCTCGTGGACGTCTGCTCGCTCAGGCGGAGCGCCGGTTTTTAGCGTCTCTGCCGCCGCAGACTGAAGCGAGGTCTGTGGGGGGGCAGGCGTGGCGGTGGAGGTCGGGTGGAGCAGCGGGGGTCAGACTGGACTTAACGATATCTCCGTTCATTTTCATCCTGGAGGAGGCGGAGTCTGACTGGCTATATAAATATATAAATAAATATATTGGCTTAGTTGGACTGGAAGAGGGCATGGCTTAGCTGTGTGGAGAGGGAGAGGAAGCTGGGCGAGCGCTGGTGTGCTCGCTGATGGACATGGCGGCCTCACGGTGCGGTTTAACGGGACGATGGGGGAGGGGCTAAGTCCATACACCACGCCATTCTTAGGATAGTTTAACCTTTAGCTTGGAGAGGTGGCTGATATTAAACCAACTGTACTTGTGATTTGTTCGTAGCAGTTTAGCTTCACGCCCTCTGACGTAAACTCGGCGACGTCTTTAGCTTCCTGCTTGAATATTTTTGGGCTCTTCTTCTCTTTCTTTACTTAACCAAGAAAAAAACTAAAGGTGTAACCCTGCTCGCTTATTTAACCTGCATTAATGTTTCTGATGTTTCTTTTTGTCCGTGTTTGGCCTTTTACCAGTTTAAGCAGCTCTGTTGGCTCTGCTCGGCCCAATCGCTGCACTGCCGTTCTGGTTAGCACGACACTAACTAGGTTAGCCAGGTTAGCCTGACGTTAGCATGAGGCGGCAGACGGACGCGTAGGTGTGCTGAATGTTTCCTTTTCGTCCTGCAACTGGACCCTGTACAGCTGATTTTATGAATGGTAGCTTCTGGAAGGTCTGCAGCTCCCTCTGGTGAGAGCTGTTAGTGAATCAGAAGATCAGCTCTGACACAGACAGGTGAATCTACCTGAACACGATGGACAGACTAACAGTCCTGAGGTCAGCCCTAAAAACATTGGTCTTTAGTTTGGACCTGAAACAAACCACCATACTTTCCTCTGGGTGTGGATTTTTGATGAAGAGGTCAGGAAACATTAAAGATCTGAGAGGACTGATTCTGATTGTTTAAAGTAGGAATGCACGATATTGGAGTTTCGCTGATATCTGATATGCTGATATTTTTTAATTCATTATTGCTGATACCAATATTTCTGGCCAAGAGCACAGGCTCTGTACGTAACAGAAATAGACTTGTTTCTTCAGTGTTGCATTATTTTTGTGAGGAACAGGTTTAAAACAAGAAAAACAGCATTTAACTCTCGCAAAAATGAAACCCTTGATTTTTAAATGTACCCATGCAGTGATGAGAAGGTGCATCAGTGTTGTACATTTGTCTAATTTGACAGTATTCTAGCCGATATATGGCCGATATGTGTGGCCGATATATCAGCTGCAAATATCAGCAAAAATTTTATTGGCCGATACTGATATCAAACCGATAATATCGTGCATCCCTAGTTTAAAGGTCCGTGTCCTGAGTGCCCAATCAAGGATTTGGTTTGTGGGGAATAAAAACTGAAAAATGTGGTCTCTATAGGGGATCAGAATCAGCTCTTTCCCCCTCCCCTTTGGAAACACGGAGCTGAGCGGGCAGAATCACACCTGTAGGTGGAGGCTGTATATCTATGACATCATAAACCCAGGAGGTAACAAACAGAGTGTTTTAAGAGGGACAGAGCATGTCTCCCTGTGCTGAGGGTTTATGATCTTCTGCTCCACAGGAACATTAAAGAACATTTATTTATCAGGACATGGACCTTTAAACAGTCACTGACTGACTAAAAGTCAGAGATCTGATGCAGCAATCGTCTCGATTTAAACAAACTTCCTCCATCACTGTCCTGCTGGGCCTGCCTGTAGTGCAGTATTCCTGCCAGATGGGGGCTCTAGTGTCTCTGAGAGGTGTTTGCTTTCCCCAGTTAATGAAACACAGAAGAAGAAGGCAGACCTGCGTGACAGCTGGATCTCCTTAAGGGGTCTAAGACACCTCAGTGTGTTTCCACCAGCCAGGTCCTTTGGTTCAGTCCAGTTTGGTCTGTTCTGACTCTGCTGAGGTACCACGGGCACCCATCTGACCCTGAGGGGTGGAGCTTAACTCAGTCGACTCTGCTGATTGGTCTAAAAAATCGTTACTTCCTTATCCAAGGTCCAAGTATCATCCCAGACCCTGAGCTGTTGTTTTCTTTGGGTCTGTGGTTGCTAAGGTTACCCAACTGGACTGAACTGAACCAGAGCACTCAGGTGTGCTGTTAGTAACATCTCCAGATGGCAGAGTAACCATCAGTCTGAGGTCTCCCTCAGTCACAGGTCACCTGGTGATCAGGTGATCAGCTGGTCCAGGCTGTAAACCTGAACAGAGACTTTCAGGACCAGAGTCTGTTCTTCAGAGACACTTCTTCACTGATCCTTTCACCAAACTAGAAGAAGAACCAAACTCCTGAACCTGAAGCAGCTTCTGGAGCAGAAACACCTGAGCTAACCTCCAGTGACCACACCTGAGAATCAGGCTGAGACCGTGCTGAGCCCCGAGAGCCTGAGGAGTCCTCTGGGTCCACCTTTGGTCCTCAAATGTGATGAAGAATCAGAATGAAGCTTCATGTTCTTCAGTTCAGGTGTCTGCTGTGTAAGGACACTGACACGAGACCTGCTGAGCTGCCCCTTTAAGAGTCTTTGTCCTGACGGAGGTCCATCATGGACTAAGACGAGTTAAGGCCACGCTTACGCTGAAGCGACCAATCAGAACTCTCCATCATGACCTCAGATCTCTGTGAGGCTGCAGTGCTCATGCCCGGCCAGGAGGGGGTGCTGTGACCTCATGATGGACCAACATGCTCACATCCTGCAGAGGACTTCAGTGTTTCACACCCACAGGAGCCCTCTGTGTTCTCTGTATCACAGGCCTGTGATTGGCTGTGACAGTCCAGGGTGGAACAACACCACTCACTTAGAGAGGATAGGGACCCGGAACCACCTGAAACCCCAACCCTGAACCCTGAACAGGACTAGACACCTCCTCCATCTCCTTCCTTCAGTCTGAAGTTTTTGGGGGACAGTTTTAGTCCACGTAGATGTAGACCACTTCACTAGGTGAACCCTAGACCCTGTCCCTGTTCAGTCCAGACCCCTTAATTCAAGTCCATCATGGAGACCTGAAGCCCCATGTGAAGCTGTGGTGGTGTAGACGTGGCCTTAATGAGTCTGAACTCAGTGTGTTAGTGCTGCCCTGAGTCTCGCCTGACAGGAGAGAACACAGCCTGGTGGTCCCCGGTGGGGATTAAGACCAGTTCATTAAACAGTTCCTGAAAGTTCTCGAGATGGAAACCAGCTGAAGGTCAAAGTTTGGTTCTGGTCCGTGTTCACCTCCAGACTGTGCAAGTGGTTTTTTTAGCCAATCAGAACGCTCGGAGGTGGTCATGGTTGAGGCTGCGTCCGCGTGTAGGCGGTTTTATTTGACCAAAGTGGTCCAGGTGTTGTGATGATGGACCCTGAGCAGAGTCTGAAGGTCTCGGCCCGGCTGAATGAACATGGCGTCCGTGTGGGCGTGGCCTCAGCCTGCAGCTGTGATTGGACCTGCAGAGCGAGCTTCTCTTTATGTTTTACCCGTTGGGCTGTGCGGGGGTCTGAAGCCTGTTTTTATTTCCTGAGGATGTTTTATTGGAGCAGATTTAAGGATGGGGAGTCCCGGTGTGGTTGTGCTTTCATGTTGCATTAAAGCGTTTTTGAATCAAAGATGAAAAATGAATGTGGACGAGCAGAGGGTCCACACTGACCTTTGTTTTGATGTTTGACGCTCGCCGTGATGATCTGACGGCGTCAGTATGTGGAGTAAACCTGAGACTGTCGCATAGAGACCTTCTGATACCACAGCAGAGGTCAAAGGTCATTTCATGCTATTCAGTGATTCAGTGGAGCGTGCCCATGGTTTTGTAAAGTCCGAGGTAACATTCGTCCCTCGTGACTGACCGAGCAGACCGAAGGTCTCGTGGGATCAGGAAGTCTCTCTCATGTTGACAGCCTCAGTCAGAACTTAAGGGTCCTGACCTTTGACCTTGGTTTCTCTGAGAGTTTTCAGAGTGAAGGATCCTGGGAGGTTTGAGCTCTGACGGCCGATTTGGTGTCCACTTCTGAAACCTCAGATCTGGTCTTTGACTTTGAGGCTCTTTGTGTTTCTGTCTCTGTAGACTGAGGGGTGATGAAGTCAGCCTTTAAATAAACAGTTTTCTCTCTGACGCTGCGTCCATCTTTATTTACACTCCTACAGGAACGCTCAACAGACGGGATGGAAGCCGCAGAAGATGATGGATGAATGGATGGATGATAGCCTGAGAGATGGATGAATGTATGGACACTCAGACCAATGGACGTCTGAACAGCCCACCTTAAGATGTTCTGGTGACCTTGGGGAACCTGAAGGTCGTCCGATCTCCAGACCTAAGGGGGCGTTCCTGATGAAGTATCTGATTTAGTCTACTCCAGGTTCCAGATTAAACCTCACTTATATATCATGAGGAAATACTCTTTATTACTTATCTGATAGATACCAGTTTGTACACGTGAACAACAAGTCCTCTGTGTACACTAAAGTAAGTTACGGAGTTCCTCAAGGCTCCATGCTAGGTCCAGTTCTCTTCTCCATTTATATGCTTCCCCTCGGTGATATCATGAGGAAATACTCCGTTAATTTTCATTGTTACGCTGATGATACTCAGCTGTATGTATCAATGAAGCCAGGTGAGACAAATCAGTTATCTAAACTAGATGCGTGTCTAAAGGACATTAGGACCTGGATGGCCAAAAATTTTCTTCTTCTTAACTCAGACAAGACAGAGATCATTGTGCTGGGCCCTCGACACCTTAGAGAAACCTTTTCTAATGATTCTGTCTTAAATGATCCTGATGATGAGTGCCCTAGATGGCATTAGCCTGACACCAAGCACAACTGTTAGAAATCTTGGGGTTCTATTTGATCAGGATCTATCCTTTAACTCTCACATAAAGCAAATTTCAAGAACAGCCTTTTTTCATCTTTGTAACATCGCTAAAATTAGGCCTATCCTGTCCCAGAGCGATGCTGAAAAGCTAGTCCATGCTTTTGTTACCTCTAGACTGGACTACTGTAATTCTCTTCTTTCAGGCTGTCCCAGTAAGTCGCTTAAGACGCTTCAGCTGGTCCAAAATGCTGCAGCACGTGTGCTGACTAGAACTAGGAGAAGAGACCACATTACTCCTGTATTAGCTTCTCTGCACTGGCTTCAATAAAATCTAGAATAGAATTCAAGATTCTTCTTCTCACCTATAAAGCTCTCAGTGGACAGGCACCAGTTTACCTCAAAGAGCTTGTAGTGCCGTACACCCCTCTAGAACATTAGGCTCCCAAAATGCTGGCCTGCTCGTGGTACCATCAGTCTCTAGAAGTAGTCTGGGAGGTAGAGCCTTCAGTTATCAGGCTCCTCTTCTCTGGAACCATTTACCGACCACGGTTCAGGAGGAGACACCCTCTCTACCTTTAAGGTTAGACTTAAAACATTCCTCTGTGATAAAGCTTTCAGTTTGGGACCAGCTCATAGTCCATAGTTTAGACACATAGTTAAGATACAATAGGCTTAGACTGCCGGGGGGATCTGGCACACTGGGCTCTATCCCTCTCTCTCTCACAGTCTCTCTCCATATCTGCCTCTGCCCCTTTCTGTTTGCTCCTGTACTCGTCTCTGGCTCTGGTCTTGTAGGTGGTCTGGGATCCTTGGTGTAGACTGCCTGCTGCTGTGGAGTCACGAAGCCTCAATAACTACAATTACAGACATCTGTCTCTCCTTTAGCCCCACTCCGTCATCATTACAGTCCCTGATATTAACCTCAGAGAGATCAACTAAATTAAATAGATGGTAGTTCCTGCAGACAGCACACATATATCAGTGTGACCTTGAGAAATGATCATGGATGACCTGCTGCTGTGGACCTGCTCCTCTTATACAAAGATAACCTGAGTAAATACAAAATGCAGTTTTTAAATGATGATGTTATTTATTAAGGGATAAAAGCTCTGCAAACCTACATGACCCTGTGTGAAAAAGTAATTACCCCCTGAACCTAATAACTGGTTGTTCCTCCCTTGGCAGCAACAACTGCAATCAAGCGTTTGTTATAACTGGAGATGAGTCTTTCACATCGCTGTGGAGGAATTTTGGCCCACTCTTCTGAGCAGAATTGTTTTAACTCAGCCACTGGAGGGTTTTCGAGCATGAACTGCCCGTTTAAGGTCACACCACAGCATCTTAATTGGATTTAAGTCCGGACTTTGACTCGGCCACTCCAAAACCTTAATTTTATTTTTTTAAAGCTATTCAGAGGTGGACTTGCTAGTGTGTTTTGGGTCGTTGTCCTGTTGCATAACCCAAGTGACCTTGAGCTTGAGGTCATGAACTGATGGCTGAACGTTCTCCTTCAGGATTTTCTGGCAGACAGCAGAATTCATGGTTTCATCAATCACAGCCAGTCGTCCAGGTCCTGAAGCAGCAAAGCAGCCCCAGACCATCACACTACCACCACCATGTCTGACTGTTGCTACGATGTTCTTTTTATCAAATGCTGTGTTGTTTTTACTCCAGATGTAACGGGACGCACACCTTCCAAAAAGTTCAACTTGTGTCTGGTCAGTCCACAGAATATTTTTCCAAAAGTCTTGGGGATCATCAAGATGTTTTTTGGCAAATGTGAGACGAGCCTTTGTGTTCTTTTTGGTCAGTAGTGGTTTTGACCTTGGAGCTCTCCCATGATGCCATTTTTGCTCAGTCTCTTTCTTATTGTTGAGTCATGAACTCTGACCTTAACTGAGGCAGGTGAGGCCTGCAGGTCTTTAGATGTTGTTCTGGTTCTTTTTGACCTCCTGGATGAGTCGTCGTTGTGCTCTTGGTGTAATTTTGGTAGGCCGTCCTCTCCTGGGAAGGTTCACCACTGTTCCCAGTTTTCTCCATTTGTGGATAATGGCTCTGACCGTGGTTCACTGGAGTCCTAAAGCCTTACAAATGGCTTTGTTTAGACTGATAGATTTCAATCACTTTGTTTCTCATTTGTTCTTGAATTTCTTTGGATCGTGGCATGATGTGTTTCTTTTAGAGACCTTACAGCCTACTTCACTGTCAGACAGGTTCTGTTTAAGTGATTTCTTAATTCAACAGGTCTGCTGTAATCAGGTCTGGGTGTGGTCAGTGAAACTGAACTCAGCTTTCAAAAAAATGTGTTTAATCACAGTTAACTCATGATTTAACAAGGGGGGGATTACTTTTTCACATAGGCCTTGTAGGTTTGGAGAGCTTTTTTCCCTTAATAAATAAAATCATCATTACCTCCGCCGAGGAGGTTATGTTTTTGCCGGCGTTTATCTGTCTGTCCATCTTTCTGTTTGTCTGTTTGTGTTCAAAAAAACTTGAAAAGTTCTGAACGGATTTGGATGAAATTTTCAGGAATTGTTGGAAATAGGATTTGGAAGAACTGATGAAATTTTGGGACTGATTCAGATCACCTTGGCTCTTGACTCTCTGAGTGCTTTTCTAGTTTAAAAACTGTATTTTGTATTTACTCAGGTTATCTTTGTATAATACTAAAATTTGTGTGATGATCTGAAACATTTAAGTGTGACAAATATGCAAAAAGATAAGAAATCAGGAAGGGGGCAAATACTTTCTCATGGCACTGTATGTGTATATACAAATATATTTAGTATATGTATTTGTAAGTGTATCTATAAATGAAGAGTTTGCCTTCAGCCTGCTCTGTTGTAAAGTGCCTAGAGATAACACTGTTATGAACTGGAGCTCTACATATAAAGATTGATTGATATCTCAGTGCTCCACTGAAGCTTTAGAAGATCCATGACATGGCCCTGCATCTCGACCTTCAGCTGACCCAGGCTCCGTACATTCAAGCTCCAGGTAGAGACCTGCTGATACCTCCCTCCCTGGTCTGTAACTGTAACTCCGCCCATTCAGGTCCAAACAGCCCCCATTAAAGACAACAGAATACATATACAGGTGTGTGCAACACTGTTGGTACCCTTCTGTTAAAGAAAGAAAAACCAACAATGGTCTCTGAAATAACTTAAAACTGACTGAAGTAACAATAAATAAAAATTTACTGAAAATTAACTCATGAAAATCAGACTTTGCTTTTGAATTAAGGTTCAACAAAATTATTTAAAAAAAACAAAATGATGAAACTGGCCTGGACAAAAATGATGGTACCCCTAGAAAAGACTGAAAATGATTTGACCATAGGGACATGTTAAACTAAGGTTCATTTCATTTTCTATCCCAGCTGTCATTGGGCGAGAGGCGGGGTACACCCTGAACCGGTCGCCAGATGATTGCAGGGCAACATATAGAGACAGACAACCATTCACACTCAAACTCATACTTAAGGGCAATTTAGAATGACCAATTAACCTAATGAGCATGTTTTTGGTGTGTGGGAGGAAGCCGGAGTGCCCACAGAAAGGCCCTGCTGGACCCGGAAATTGAACCGGCGACCTTCTTGCTGTGAGGCACGTGCACTACCTGCACATAGTCACTGTGCAGCTTGATGTTCCTGTGACTACAGCTGCACATATTATTCAGAAGTTTAAGGTCCACAGGACTGTAGCCAACCTCCCTGGACGTGGCTGCAAGAGGAAAATTGATGACAAATTGAAGAGACGGATAATACGAATGGTAACCAAAGAGTCCAGAACAACTTCCAAAGAGATTAGAGGTGAACTCCAAGGTCAAGGTACATCAGTATCAGATCACACCATCCATCACTGTTTGAGCCAAAGTGGACTTAATGGAGGACACCACTGTTGAAAGCAAATCATAAAAAAGTGAGACTAGAATTTGCCAAAATGCATATTGACAAGCCACAAAGCTTCTGGGAGAATGTCCTTTGGACAGATGAGACAAAACTGGAGCTTTTTGGTATGTCACATCAGCTCTATGTTCACAGAGACAAAAATGAAGCATACAAAGAAAAGAGCACTGTACCTACTGTGAAACATGGAGGAGGCTCAGTTATGTTCTGGGGCTGCTTTGCTGCATCTGGCACAGGGGGTCTTGAATCTGTGCAGGGTACAATGAAATCTCAAGACTATCAAGGCATTCTGGAGCCAAATGTGCTGCCCAGTGTCAGAAAGCTTGGTCTCAGGCACAGGTCATGGGTCCTCCAACAGGATAATGACCCAAAACACACAGCTAACAACAGCCAAGAATGGCTCAGAACGAAACATTGGACTATTCTGAAGTGTCCTTCTATGAGCCCTGATCAAAATCCTATTGAACATTTGTGGAAGGAGCTGAAACATGCAGTCTGGAGAAGACACCCTTCAAACCTGAGACAGCTGGAGCAGTTTGCTCATGAGGAGTGGGCCAAAATACCTGTGGATAGGTGCAGAAGTCTCTCTGAGAGTTACAGAAATCACCTGATTACTGTGATTGCCTCAAAAGGTTGTGCAACAAAATATGAAGTTAAAGCAACACTTAAGAACTTTCAGTTTTCGTTGATTATCGCGGCGCTGGTGGACAAAGGCGGTAGTGTTTTGCCTGAAGGAAGACCACACTCCCCATGAGGCCCAATGCGTAGCGCCGTAAAATCCTGATCTCCCGGTCACCTGCAGTTGGACTGAACTACATTTCTGTTTCCAGCGGCTGTGTGAAGGATGAATAGCGACGAGGTAGTGAAGCTAATTGTGGCTAAACAATATCATATGACGATGTTGAAAATAAACGTGTAACTTTGTTTTGTACCGTATCCCCCCACCGCCCCCCCCTTACTTAGCGACTGACGCGCTGACGAGTTTTAGAGCCTTGAAACCGATAAATAAAACGCTATGTTGGCTAATTTCACAGTAAACACACGTACAGATCCCGGCAGGAGGAAACTACTTACTAGTCCAGCAGGAACAGAGCCAAGGCAGCGTCGGTCGGAAATCTCTCCTCGTCTTTGAGCTCACACCAGACAGTGAAAGCTGGGCCAATGTTAATCCTTGACTGTCCTTTTATCCGGGTAGCCTCCCTCTTTCTTTTTGTCTTCTCAGACAAAACTTTTCGTTTCTTCGTTTGTTTTGCAGCTTCTGCCATGATAGCACTAGTTGCACGCAGGCGTTTGACTCGACTTCCGTCTTTGTAGCGAATGGGGAAAGGGGGAAGTGACGTATTCGGTAAAGCAGTCAGCACATTTGTAGTCTTTTGTGTGGGAGGTTTCGTGCCACCCTCCTCAAAGTTGCTTAGTGCCAGTGAAAGCGATCCAGACCCCCCCAGGCCATGACAGAGGTGTCATTCAACTAGTTGTAAGTCGATGTTTCATCACAAAAGTTATGAAAATATTTTATGAAGGCTGAGAAGTTATTTAGTGTTGGTTTAAGGGTAGCATCATTTTTGTCCAGACCAGTTTCATTAGTTTGTTTTTTGAAAATAATTCTGTTGAACAACAATTCAAACGCAATGTCTGATTTTCATTAGTTAATGTTCACTAAATTTTATTTATTATTACTTTTGTCAGTTTATAGTGTATACTTTATAGTATATACTTTTACACTTTTTAAAAAAAAATGTATTTCTATTTTTTGCATTACTGTATTTGATCTGTAATTACCTGATCTTTCAGTATTTCTCTTGTATCCTGCAGCTGCTGTATATTTTGGAATTTCCCCCTGTGGGACTAATAAAGGATATCTTATCTTATCTTTCAAGTTATTTCAGGGACCATTGTGGGTTTTTCTTTCTTTGATGGAAGTGTACCAGTTATTTACTCATTTATTGTTTCTCTGACGTGTGTCTGTGGTGGAGGCTCATCCTGGTTCTTCCTCACCTCAGGAGTCCTGATCCTTTCAGCTGATGGATGTTTGATCGTCTCTGTAGAGACGGAGCTGAAGCTCTGACGTCTTCACTTCCTGGATCAGATCTGATACGAACGCCTCGCTCCTCAAAGGGACCACAGGGGCTGGTGGGTAAAAACCTCAGGCCACATTCAGCTGCTTCCATAGAGAAACAGTTCAACAGTTTTTGTACGACGCTTTTTCACGGTGGTGGAGACACAGAGACTGAAGTCAGTGAGGAGCCTCGACAAAAACCTCCTGTTCACCTCCTGGACCCCAAGATCCAGACTGAGGCTTCATATTTATTATGAATTATTATAAAAGTGATTTAACTGTGTTCACTAACTCCAGTCCTAAACATGAGAATCCATCTTTTTTACATTTGAACCCTGTCAGGGCCACGGCCACCACGTTAAAGATGGAAAATAAAATCAGTGATTTCATAATAAAGAGACAGAAGTCCTGCTCTGGATCAGGTCCTGCTCTGGGTCAGGTCCTGCTCTGGGTCAGGTCCTGCTCTGGATCAGGTCCTGGTCTGGGTCAGGTCCTGCTCTGGGTCATGATCATAATCAATAATCAGGTCATGGTGTGTCCCCCTGCGTAAACGTGTTCTGCAGCCAGAGAGACAGAAACGTGGTACCACAGAGCAGCAGATCAGAGGGACATTTAAATAAATTAACTCCAATTAAACCACAACATTATATTAAAAACTATAAAGTAATAAAGTGCTCCAGTTCCAAACATCAGGGCAAAAGAGAGAGACAGATAAATCAACTCATAAAATCATTTAAAAAGTAATGTTTGTATTTTTAGATTTTTGTGCAGGGTCAGAGGTCAGATTTAGACTAAAACGTACCTCACAGGTCAAAGACGTGAACATGTCAGAGCGACAGGCTGAAAACTACAACATGATAAAAAAAATCAATCAAGAGTGCATGTGATGTCTTAAATGACTTCAGTCTTGTCCTTTATTATTATTTTAAAAATGATTCTTACACTTTTAACCCTTTAAGCATCGACTGAAATAATAATCACAGAAACATCCATATGAACCAGAAACCAACATTCAGGACGTCCCAGTGTGTGACAATAAAAATCTGAAATACCACATTTCTTTTTTCTGAAAATTCTTTTTTATTGATTTGAACATTTTACAAAATATAAACAAGCACACAGGTACATATTTACTATTTACAGACTACCAGATTTATTTTTACAAGGTTGAGTTTATGGTAAATAATCAGTCCACATTCAGTGTGACACAGCAAAATGGAATTTGAAAGAAACACCAATAGAAATAGTAATAACAAACATTATTCAGTGTAAATAACTGTTCTTGCAAACTGCTCCAGCTGTCTCAGGTTTGAAGGGTGTCTTCTCCAGACTGCATGTTTCAGCTCCTTCCACAAATGTTCAATAGGATTTAGATCAGGGCTCATAGAAGGACACTTCAGAATAGTCCAATGTTTTGTTCTGAGCCATTCTTGGGTGTTTTTAGCTGTGTGTTTTGGGTCATTATCCTGTTGGAGGACCCATGACCTGTGACTGAGACCAAGCTTTCTGACACTGGGCAGCACATTTGGCTCCAGAATGCCTTGATAGTCTTGAGATTTCATTGTACCCTGCACAGATTCAAGACCCCCTGTGCCAGATGCAGCAAAGCAGCCCCAGAACATAACTGAGCCTCCTCCATGTTTCACAGTAGGTACAGTGCTCTTTTCTTTGTATGCTTCATTTTTGTCTCTGTGAACATAGAGCTGATGTGACTTACCAAAAAGCTCCAGTTTTGTCTCATCTGTCCAAAGGACATTCTCCCAGAAGCTTTGTGGCTTGTCAATATGCATTTTGACAAATTCCAGTCTCACTTTTTTATGATTTGCTTTCAACAGTGGTGTCCTCCATTAAGTCCACTTTGACTCAAACAGTGATGGATGGTGTGATCTGATACTGATGTACCTTGACCTTGGAGTTCACCTCTAATCTCTTTGGAAGTTGTTCTGGGCTCTTAGGTTACTATTCGTATTATCCGTCTCTTCAATTTGTCATCCATTTTCCTCTTGCAGCCAGGTCCAGGGAGGTTGGCTACAGTCCTGTGGACCTTAAACTTCTGAATAATATGTGCAGCTGTAGTCACAGGAACATCAAGCTGCTTGGAGATGGTCTTATAGCCTTTACCTTTAACATGCTTGTCTATAATTTTCTTTCTATTCTCCTGAGACAACTCTCTCCTTAGCTTTCTGTGGTCCATGTTCAGTGTGGTACACACCACCATACCAAACAGCACAGTGACTACTTTTCAGCCTTTAAATAGGCAGACTGACTGATTACAAGCTTGAAGACACCTGTGATGATAATTACAGGACACACCTTAGTTTAACATGTCCCTATGGTCAAATCATTTTAATCTTTTCTAGGGGTACCATCATTTTTGTCCAGGCCAGTTTCATTATTTTGTTTTTTAAAATGATTCTGTTGAACCACAATTCAAAAGGAAAGTCTGATTTTCATTAGTTAATTTTCAGTCATTTTTTATTATATTGATAAATATGTGAAAGAAGGATAAAAAACATAAAAGAATAAGTTAATTAAAAATTTAAAGGTATGTAAGGAAAATGATGACAGAAGAAGCGGTGTGATCACTTTCTGGATGTTTCTTTTCTCCAGATCTCCATCAGGGATTTGTCCTGTGATGTTGTCCAGGGGATCTAGAGGTAGACCAGTTTCTAGAGTGGATTTAACTCCTGTTCGGATCCAGAGTCCTCTCAGAAGACCTCCTCAGTGAGTGGACTTTTAAATATTCTATAATATCATAAGTTTTGTTATATTTATTATGTTTGAAACTATCTCAGACAAGATTTTAGTTTCATTTTACAATATTAATTTATCTGTTAAAATTCTCAAACGAGAGGTCACAGTGTAAAGGTTTATGTTGGGCACTACGGCCTAAAAATGAAGCCCTATTATTTTTATTTTACAAAAGTTGATTGAAGATTTAATTCAATTTTCTCCTCTCAAAGAAAAAACATCCCAGTGACAGAAATGCCATAGACCAGGTTTTGCCGAAATGTTGTTGAAATATTTTCACAGGCTAAACATCATTCTCGTCTTAAAGTTCAGGCTGTGATTTTGTCTTTAAAGGTTTATTAAGTAGTCTGGATGTAGGCAGGCCCGTCTGTCAGTTTCTGCCTCGGCTGGTGAGCCCGCCTGTTTCCTGCTGTGAGGTTTTTGTACGAGTGTTTCTCACCGTGTATAGCTGGGGTACACGGTGACTGAAAGTGTTTGAGGACCTGAACAAAAACCTCCGGCCTGCTCTGAAGATCTTTTTTATCGCCACAGACTCTCAGACCAGACTGATGAAGACCCAGACCTGCTCCCTGATCCAGCTCAGTCCTCAGCTGGACCTGTTTGTCCTCTGGTTTTGACTCTGTCCTCTTTGATGGAAAAAACAGAGTAAAGATATAAAAATGGCTCAAAAGGCAAGGCAAGTTTATTTGTAGAGCACAATTAGTACACAAGGTAATTTAAAGTGCTTTACAGAACAGGAAAATGCAGAGTTTTGTCTGTTCTAAATAAAAAACTATGTACACACAGTACAATGATTATTCTGTATTTAAGGTCCTTTGGTATCTAAGTCTTCCTCTTAAATATGATATTGATTTTGTTTGATTAACACTTAGATTTCATTTGCTAAAGTCTATTTGTGTCACACTGAACAATGACAAAAACACAGTATTGTCTGCATATTGATTAACTCTGTATTTAAGTCTTTTGGATGTCTAATTCTTCCTTTAAAATGTAATATTAGTATTGTATGTAATATTTTGTGTGATTAAAATGTAGACTTAATTTGTTTAAGTCCATTTTTATCACACTGAACAAAGATACAAAAACGGTATCATCTGCATATTGATGGATACTGCAAATGTCTTCTTGATGTTTAATGTAAAACCTCTTAAAATATTGTTTTTGTGTTTGATTAAAATTCAGTTTGACGTTATTCACTTATTAAAGTTTATTTATGGCTTTATTTAAATGCTTTGATCCTTTTCAATCTGTAACCACCGTAGAGTTAAAACATGATGCTCTGTTTGATTATTTAAAAATGCGAATATGCAAAAATGCAAAGTTTTAGAGAGTTTTGTCCCCGTCTGTCTTTGACCTGTTTTGTCCCCGTCTGTCTGTGACCCGGTTTTGTCCCCATCTGTCTGTGATCCTGGTTTGTACCTGTCTGTCTGTGACCTGGTTTGTCCCCGTCTGTCTGTGACCCGGTTTTGTCCCCGTCTGTCTTTGACCCGTTTTTGTCCCCGTCTGTCTGTGACCCAGTTTTGTCCCTGTCTGTCTTTGACCTGGTTTTGTTCCTGTCTGTCTTTGACCTGGTTTTGTCCCTGTCTGTCTGTGACCTGGTTTGTCCCTGTCTGTCTTTGACCCTGTTTTGTCCCCGTCTGTCTGTGACCTGGTTCTGCCGCTGTCTGTCTGTGACCCGGTTTTGGCCCCGTCTGTCTGTGACCCGGTTTTGTACCTGTCTGTCTTTGACCTGGTTTGTCCCCGTCTGTCTGTGACCCGGTTTTGTCCCCGTCTGTCTGTGACCCGGTTTTATCCCCGTCTGTCTGTGACCCAGTTTTGTTCCTGTCTGTCTTTGACTCAGTTTTGTCCCTGTCTGTCTGTGACCCTGTTTTGTCCCCGTCTGTCTTTGACCTGGTTTTGTCCCCGTCTGTCTTTGACCCGGTTTTGTCCCCGTCTGTCTGTGACCCGGTTTTGTCCCCATTTGTCTTTGACCTGGTTTTGTCCCTGTCTGTCTTTGACCTGGTTTGTCCCCGTCTGTCTTTGACCTGGTTTGTCCCCGTCTGTCTTTGACCTGGTTTGTCCCCGTCTGTCTTTGACCCCGTCAGTTTCTGCCTCGGCTGGTGAGCCTGCCTGTTTCCTGCTGTGAGGTTTTTGTACGAGTGTTTCTCACCGTGTGGGTACGTGGATCCACGGTGACTGAAAGTGTTTGAGGACCTGAACAAAAACCTCCGGCCTGCTCTGAAGCTCTTTTTATCGCCACAGACTCTCAGACCAGACTGATGAAGACCCAGACCTGCTCCCTGATCCAGCTCAGTCCTCAGCTGGACCTGTTTGTCCTCTGGTTTTGACTTCTGTCCTCTTTGATGGAAAAAACAGAGTAAAGATATAAAAATGGGTCAAAAGGCAAGGTAATTTAAAGTGCTTTACAGAACAGGAAAATGCAGAGTTTTGTCTGTTCTAAATAAAAAACTATGTACACACAGTACAATGATTATTCTGTATTTAAGGTCCTTTGGTATCTAAGTCTTCCTCTTAAATGTGATATTGATTTTGTTTGATTAACACTTAGATTTCATTTGCTAAAGTCTATTTGTGTCACACTGAACAATGACAAAAACACAGTATTGTCTGCATATTGATTAACTCTGTATTTAAGTCTTTTGGATGTCTAATTCTTCCTTTAAAATGTAATATTAGTATTGTATGTAATATTTTGTGTGATTAAAATGTAGACTTAATTTGTTTAAGTCCATTTTTATCACACTGAACAAAGATACAAAAACGGTATCATCTGCATATTGATGGATACTGCAAATGTCTTCTTGATGTTTAATGTAAAACCTCTTAAAATATTGTTTTTGTGTTTGATTAAAATTCAGTTTGACGTTATTCACTTATTAAAGTTTATTTATGGCTTTATTTAAATGCTTTGATCCTTTTAAATCTGTAACCACCGTAGAGTTAAAACATGATGCTCTGTTTGATTATTTAAAAATGCGAATATGCAAAAATGCAAAGTTTTAGAGAGTTTGTCCCTGTCTGTCTTTGACCCAGTTTTGTCCCCGTCTGTCTTTGACCCTGTTTTGTCCCCGTCTGTCTGTGACCTGGTTCTGCCGCTGTCTGTCTTTGACCCAGTTTGTCCCCGTCTGTCTTTGACCTGGTTTTGTCCCTGTCTGTCTTTGACCTGGTTTTGTCCCCGTCTGTCTTTGACCCAGTTTTGTCCCCGTTTGTCTTTGAGCTGGTTTTGTCCCCGTCTGTCTTTGACCCAGTTTGTCCCCGTCTGTCTTTGACCTGGTTTTGTCCCCGTCTGTCTTTGACCCAGTTTTGTCCCCGTTTGTCTTTGAGCTGGTTTTGTCCCCGTCTGTCTTTGACCCGGTTTGTCCCCGTCTGTCTTTGACCTGGTTTTGTCCCCGTCTGTCTTTGACCCTGTTTTGTCCCCGTCTGTCTGTGACCTGGTTCTGCCGCTGTCTGTCTTTGACCCAGTTTGTCCCCGTCTGTCTTTGACCTGGTTTTGTCCCTGTCTGTCTGTGACCCAGTTTGTCCCCGTCTGTCTTTGACCTGGTTTTGTCCTTGTCTGTCTGTGACCCGGTTTTGTCCCCGTCTGTCTTTGACCCGGTTTTGTCCCCGTTTGTCTTTGACCCTGTTTCCCCGTCTGTCTTTGACCTGGTTTTGTCCCTGTCTGTCTGTGACCCAGTTTGTCCCCGTCTGTCTTTGACCCAGTTTGTCCCCGTCTGTCTTTGACCTGGTTTTGTCCCCGTCTGTCTTTGACCCAGTTTGTCCCCGTCTGTCTGTGACCTGGTTCTGCTGCTGTCTGTCTTTGACTCAGTTTGTCCCCGTCTGTCTTTGACCTGGTTTTGTCCCTGTCTGTCTGTGACCCAGTTTGTCCCCGTCTGTCTTTGACCTGGTTTTGTCCCTGTCTGTCTGTGACCCGGTTTTGTCCCCGTCTGTCTTTGACCCGGTTTTGTCCCCGTTTGTCTTTCACCCAGTTTGTCCCCGTCTGTCTTTGACCTGGTTTTGTCCCTGTCTGTCTGTGACCCAGTTTGTCCCCGTCTGTCTTTGACCTGGTTTTGTCCCTGTCTGTCCGTGACCCGGTTTTGTCCCCGTCTGTCTTTGACCCGGTTTTGTCCCCGTTTGTCTTTGACCCAGTTTGTCCCCGTTTGTCTTTGACCCAGTTTGTCCCCGTCTGTCTTTGACCTGGTTTTGTCCCTGTCTGTCTGTGACCCGGTTTTGTCCCCATCTGTCTGTGACCCGGTTTTGTCCCTGTCTGTCTTTGACCTGGTTTGTCCCCGTCTGTCTTTGACCTGGTTTTGTCCCCGTCTGTCTTTGACCTGGTTTTGTCCCCGTCTGTCTTTGACCCTGTCAGTTTCTGCCTCGGCTGGTGAGCCCGCCTGTTTCCTGCTGTGAGGTTTTTGTACGAGTGTTTCTCACTGTGGTACAGCTGGGATCCACGGTGACTGAAAGTGTTTGAGGAGCTTAACAAAAACCTCCGGCCTGCTCTGAAGCTCTTTTTATCGCCACAGACTCTCAGACCAGACTGATGAAGACCCAGACCTGCTCCCTGATCCAGCTCAGTCCTCAGCTGGACCTGTTTGTCCTCTGGTTTTTGACTTCTGTCCTCTTTTACTGAAGGTCTTCAGTCTGCAGAGGTGCACCCTCGGCCAGAATCCAGACCTTTGTCAGACCGGTTCTGATCCTGATACCAGGACAGGGTCTCTGTCTCCAGGTCTGTTTGCTGTGTTTGGACCAGAAGGTGGATTTTTGTAGACCTCTGAGCCCTTCTGGACCATCTCTGAGGACCAGGACCAGGTCAGAGGTTTTTGTACGAGGCTGTATCACTGTGATGCTCTAACATTTGGAGAAGGAATACAGCTAACCGTGGAGCCAAAAGGTAAGAAAAGACCTTCAATTCTTTTAGAGATTCTCTGGGCTTATGTCTCTGACAGGGCTGAGGGGGTCTGGGGGGCCATTCAGGGCTAAAACTGGATTTAAACCGGTTTAAAAGGGTCTAAACGGGACCGGGTTCAGACCTGCCGAGGTCTCTCAGACCGTACACTGGCATGAACGAAAATCTAACGAACAACAAAAAATGACTAAAATCCTTCAACACAACATTCAAATCAAATCTGACTGCAGTTAAAACATTTCAAATTCACTGATTTAGCCAAAATTTAGGACTGTTTATAATAAAGAGACCAAATCCACCAGAATTCAAACGGTTAAAACCATGTAAATGTGTGTGTTTGGGTTGTTTGGGGTCAAATTTGACAATAAAATAAAAAAACTGCACAGCAAAACTCAATTTAAAGGATTTAAATTATTGTTAAAATTCCTCATGATTCTCAGGTGAAACCATATCCGCTTTAAACAAATAGAAAATATCAAAGTATTTAAAGATAAAGGATATTAAAGATTAAGCAACATTAATGTGAATTTATTTTTTAAGATCGTCTTTCTGTACATAGCCCTCAAAGATATGACTCCTTTGTAAATTGATATTTATTTGTGTAAAAACAGAGTAAAGATATAAAAATGGGTCAAAAGAGTTCTGTCTCTTCTCAATAACAAAAAAAACCGTATGTAAACACAGTATTATTATTTTATTATTATATTTATTCTGTATTTGAGGTCTTTAGGATGTCTAATTCTTCCTCTAAAATGTAATGTTAGTATTGAATGTAATATTTTGTTTGATTGATATTTAGATTTAATCCGTTCAGTTCATTTTGGATTGATGGATACTGCAAATGTCTCTTGATGTTTAATTTAAAAACTCATAAAATAATGGTTTTGTGTTCGATTAAAATTTGAAGTTATTTACTTATTAAAGTTTATTTATGGCTTTATTTAAATGCTTTGATTTGATCCTTTTAAACGTATAACCACCGTAGAATAAAGAATAAAAACATACTACTCTGATTATTT